>VWPU01019579.1:0-88393 GCA_013398955.1 Callaeas wilsoni
CGGGCGCGACCCCCGCGGCGCCGCCCCGGACCCTCCGCCCGGCGTCCCCCGCCGCAGCCGCGGGAGCTCCGGTCTGCAGGGGACCGGCGCTGCCCGCCCGCTGCGTGCGCGCAGGGGCCGCGGGGACCCGCCCCGCAGGAAGGGTCTGGTTCGGATCCTTGGAAATGCAAAACGTATATGCACGTACACAGAATTCTAAGGCTTCGTGCTGTAGGTCGTAAAAGCGCCCGAGAACAGCACTCAAGAGTAAAAACCGCGTCTCCTAGCAGATGCTGCCCATCCACGAGGCGTTAGACCCGGCCACCGATCTTCACTATTGCAGTAATTATTCTTGCAAATGCAAACAGCGATGGCAGCACGCAGGTCCAGCCAGTACAAAGTGCTGTGAGCACATAACTTCGTACGTGCCAGAGATACTGTCCTAGCACGTTGAAATGATCACTTTCAATACCAAGGGATTCTTGCAATCGCAGTGTTTCAGGAATGCTCTTACTGGTTACTGAGTGCATGATAGAGCATGAAATGAGCTTGCAGTGAACTTTGTCTCTGGGATCCTAAAGCTTGGCTTCTGTGGTCGTAAGGGATCTGTAGTATGCAGATACATGGTTAACTGGTGAATACATATTTATGGTTTGCTTACTGCCCATCTTACCACCTATTTAGAATTTGTATTCTAAAACCATCAAAGATAACACAGTGTGAGTTTGACAGTCTTGTTTCAAGGACTGATGTTAGTGCTTAGTGGATGAGAAAATGTGTCACTGACCACTGAGGTTATGAAGTTTCTCACGGGCTTTATTTTGCTTTTCTTCCCACCCCCACCCCCCACCTCTTCTAGGGTTTAATGGCAGTCCTGGCCCATCTCATCAATCCAGTCTTGAGCACATGAACCTCAAAGAAGAAATAGTAGTGAAGGTCGTAGAGCCAGAAGAAAGCTCTGAGGACATGGTAGTGGTTCCACCTAGTCAAGAACAACTGCCTTTCCTGGGGACATCAGGCGGTGGTTCCTCTGGGAAAGTAAAAGCCAAAACAAAAGGCAGGTCTCAGGCAGACCAAAATGAAATGACTGAAGAGGACCTACTGCAGATTCAGCAGACCCAAATACAGGTGATCCAGTCTGGCTTTGACAGTGTCAACCACAATCTTCAGCTGCTGCAGCAAGGCATGCAAGATCTGAGTAACAGCATCAGCATCATGGCACATGCGCTTGTTGCTATCAAAAACGTCTATGTGAAAAACAACACTGGCCCAACCACACATGCCACTGCATCTACTCAGACCACAGCTGGGTACCTGAGCCCAGGATCCCCCCAGCTCTCCCCTGCTAAGGACAGAGGTAGAGCACACGTGGCTGGAAGCAGTAGCAGAAGCAGCAGCTGCAGCTCCAGCTCGATGTCGCAAGAACCAGGTCCTTCCGAGTTTCCTAGGCCCCCCCTGAGAACCATTAAGAAAGAACATCCAAATGGCTGCTACTACTTCTGCTTTGCAGATGTGTGAAAATTTGAATATATGTAAAGTGACTGTGTTGTTGGGTGCTGTTGTATGTTCTGCTCCGGCCTGTGACTTTGAAGGAGCAAAGTGGACTTGCCTCCCATGTTTTTCCCAGTGGGAAACATTTTGCTATAGGTGGCATTAAACCCTTAATTACCAGTCTCCAGTTAACTCTGTTGCAGTCGGCTAATAAATTTCTTCTCTTTTCTTTATCCTCTTACTCTCTTACAAAACCAAACATTTATTTTGACTAAGACTTTTGTCTATATTGTCCTTTGTTTAATGTCACCTTTTGAAAAATAAAAGGCATGAGAGTGGGGTAAAAAAGTAACATTATGGTTACTACCACCAGGAGCTATCTTACACAAGTTACTTGGTTCTTAGATTAAACAAACCTCAGAAGTAGCTGGTTTTTTAAGTATGTCTGTTTTCTAATAGTTATAATGTTGGGGGTGTTTGCTTGGTTGCTCTTTTTGAGTTTTTTTAAGTCTGAGCTGTGCAAGGCATCACAGGAGGAGTTTGAGATACTTGCTTATTCTAGGAATGGTTTAGGACTGAGGCATTCATGAGTGTCCTCCTCCAAATTTATACACCATTGTTCCACTTGGCTGTTGTTCATTCCCAGCTTGTCAAATGCACCTTCTCTTCAGTGACATTTTGTTTTACTGCACTACCAGGGTAGTCTCTTTTTTGTCACATGGTTAAAATAGAGAAATACAGAAAAATGAGGAATGGATGAGTGATGCCTGTTTCTGACATATAGGTTGTATGCAGGCTGTATCTTCATCTGATTTTGTAAGCCTTACGAAATCAATACCACAGTATTTGAAATACAGAGAACAAAAAGCTTTGTATTGTTTTACATGAAATAGAAGTTAGATTTGCTGTTAAATTACAGGAGGCAGGGGCTCACTGCATTCCAGACAAATGCTCCTGCATAGTTTAGGAGGCTTTCATTCTTATGTCCTTTCTCGTAGCTATATACCCAAGGAATAAGAAGGATGAGGAAGAGTTGGAGCGAAATGTAACCTGGTGTCAACTCTGAAACAAGCAAAAATCATTTTATCTTCATGCCAAAAAGAAAAATTGCCTTTTCACATTTAGATAGGGGAAAACTATTGGCACTGGCACTATTTTAAGTTGTGTTTCAGGCTTATATATTAGAGCCACTCTACTTTGCACAATTCAGAAGTAGCAGAGGTGCAATGTTCTTATATCTGGCATCTGTACCGGAGGGCAAACAAAAACACTCTCACCTGAAATTTTGTCCAATGACTTGAAAAATCTTACAGGTTCTCAAGCAGTTATCACCAGCATTAAAAAAAGGTCTACAGATAAATTCAGCCTATAGCTGCCTCTAGTGTTACAGTCAGTTTGCACAAGCATTCCTGCTGCAGGAATTTAGCAAATACAAACAACACAGAGAATCACAACTAAATTGTCCCTCTCCTAGAAGCATAAGAATATGTAATCATAGCTTAAGGTATGCCACTTCTGCAGGCAGCTTTGACAGAACACTGCCGTATGAAAATGTACGTTTAAGTACTTAATTTCTGCCCTTACACCATTTTGATGTACTGATTTAACTCACCTACACTTCAAAAACCGGCCACCACTGCCTACTAAATGTGAATAGAGAGTAATCCGTTGTCAGCAAGTGTTTCCCTTCAGTATCACAGATGGAGTAAAATATGCAAATATCTCATAAAAATAAAATGTATGCATGCACAATGTTAATTGGGATTAATGCCTTGAAGAAGAGAAAGTTCTCTTTTCCAGGTTTACCTTAACAAGAGGAGATGGTATGGGTGACAGGTATGAAGAAATTGCTGAGTTTAAGAATGGCAGAGAATTAATCCTTCTAAATCAGATTTTTGAGTCTATGTTGTTAAAAGCTTTCCAGATTAATGTGTTGGAAGCATTATTTCTCCCCCATCAGTACAGATGGGCTCTCTTGAGCAGGGTTTTCTGTATTTTGTTTTCATGGGCAAAGAAGCTAATTCATGCTACCATGACATTCCAGGTAGATTAACAAATGTGATCTACCTGGTCCTTCTGGGCAGCAGTTTGAGCTTGTCTAGGTTGCAAAAGGCAGTTCTTACCTTTCTTTTGATGTTTCAATCCTGTTTGCAACTGTTAATTCTTGAATTTCACGTACTACAGCATTTCTTGGGAGAGTTGACTTGTGTCTGCTTTCTCATGTTCCAGTACTGATTTATGTGAGAGGCAGCTACAGTGTGAGTAGAGAAGTGCGGCAAGATCCTACGAGCAGAATGGGCAGATTGGATCTCCTGTATGAATGAAGACAAGCCAGGCAATGCTAAAAGACACTGTGGTGGTCAGACAACAACCAGACCTCAACATCCATCTAGCACAGCATGTTTCTGATCTTGCTTCTTTTCCTGTGTCTTGGTTGTACCACTGACACATACTGGAGTCAGATCAAAATCACTCTTCCACTTCTGATACATTCTAGATTTACATATTTTAAACAAGGAAAGAAACTGAGCTACCCCTCAGCACTACAGAGCGGGCAAAATAGTTATTATCATCTTCAAATTAATACATTTGGTTGCTATTTCTGTACATACCCTTTCTGTGTTCAAATGATGGTTGTGTTGGGAGCACTGAAATCACATGCACCATCCAGAAGCTGTGCCATTAAGTTTCTGGCTGCTCTTAGCAGAAGGTGAAACACCATTTTCTTGGACTGTTACTGAGTAAATGAATTCCCAATTTGTTTCCTCTCCTGTGAAGCTATCTAGGCTATTTGTATAAATGACAAGAGCTAATGCCCTGGTCATGAAGCTTAATGAAAATACTGCCAATGATTTGAACAAAGGCAGAGCTGGCTTTTAATTTGCCTGAATGCAAGGCATAACAGTGGTAATGCTGAGGAAGAGATCCAGGGATTTTTTCCAATTCTTCTAGACTTTCTTAAAAAACTTGTCCCGCTGTGCAAAGTGCAGACAGTATTTTCCAGTAGCATAGGACTAAGACATTCAGGCCCACAAACAACAAATATAAATTGTGATGATTTTACACTCTACTTATACCTAGTTTTACTAGAAAGAGAAATAAAAGGGTCTTGGAGGAAACTAGAGCAACTGGTACCTTAACAGTGCATTTTCCCGTAGCGCTCAGATTCAGTAACAACTTCCATTCATCCATTTCTCTGCTATCTGCTGCTAAAGTTTGTTGTACAGAGGGAGACAAGTCTCTTCAAGAGGCTGTAAAAGCTCAGTGGCTACATCCAGACAGCTGATCATCCCCAAAAGAGGTCAATTATAGTGGCCTCTGACTAAATAAAAAAGTACACTTTTGAAGGGATAAAAGCCATCAGCAGCTGGCTTTTCAGGACCACCATATTGTTACTTAAATTGACCTGATCTGGCTGTGCCAATCATTTATTTTTTAGATGAATACAGGCAGAAGGGGTAAGAGCAAACAGAAAGTGAGGTTTCTGAGGAGGCCCATTTGGGTTTGTCTGTTATTAATAAACAACACATGAACCTACTAGATCAGTTAAAACTTCCATTGATCCGGTCATCCCAATTTGCAATATGAACATCTGATTCATGTTGCAGTAGTACCAACACACGCTTGCTTTTTACCTTCTTGAAACGGAGGAAAAAAAAAATCACTGCCAAAGCACTTTATCCATTTAAATTACAGAGTTACAATAGTAAAAAACACTGAAAAATATTTCAGCTAAAGCTTTATAAGTTAATGAATCATTATACAAACACAATCAAGAATTGAAGTTTTGCATGCTGAATGAATATTTTATTTAGAACCAGTTTATAAAAATAAAATACAAAATAATTTGAAAACAAAACTTAAACATTGTACAAAGCCTTGATATGGTACAAATGAGAAAATAAATAATTACAACTTTATGTACAAATGACCATTACAAGGGCATTAACTCTTTATGCTCTTGGGTGCCTGAGCAAACTTAAATGAAAAGAATGGCGTAGAAGATTTCCAAGGAGGGGAAGAGAACTGCAATTACTGAGCAAGAGAATTTGAAGGACTCAACATTTGTCTTCCTCAATGGTAAAAAACAATCTTGGAACTACTTTCCACTTAATTTAATCATGCTGCAGACTTTACTATTGAGTACTAGATTTCTTATGGGGTGACAACATTGTATTTTTAATTAATACAGATTTAATTCTTTGTGGTATTGCCCAGAGATTTTAGATTAGCAGCCATTGGTTGGCCACTTCAAAAAGTCAGTATTTGTCTGAAGGCATTGCTGGTGATTTCCTTAATTTACTAAGTTTGGATATTCATAGGAAAGCATTTGAAAATTGGCATGTGTTAGCACAAGCACTGCAACTTGAGTCTGGGCTGACTCTATAGAAAGAAAGTTAAAAGTTGGGGAAGAATTTCCCATCTCGCTTTCTAGCCAATGAAAGTAGAGAGGATGCAGATAAGGCTGCTTGGCAACAAATCCAAATCTCCAGTCAGGGGAAAAAGATGTGAAATTGCCAAAAAAAATCCAAAAATCCTTCTTCACTTTGTGTCAAAGCTTTATGACATTGCCTGTCATGCAGCAGATATGGGTTTAAAAGGATTTGAAGCCAGGCAGACCAAACTAATTACACTGCATCTTTTGGAGCAAGCTGTTCTGCTCTTACCGTAGGCACTTTACATAAAAGGTCAAAGATCAAGTGATCTCAAAACAAACATCAAATTAATGCCAGCTGAATTCCCACAGACACTTGCAGATGATCAGGACCTCACATGAGTAGCCCACTTGTGGTATTGTTTTAAAAGAAACCACACTGTACTCTTGGCCAAAGCTGGCTCTCAACAGTAATTCTGACAGAAAAGGAGAGATCCAGAGGCTTGTCATATCATAATAATAACAATAAAAAATAAGCATTTTCCAATTTAAAATACAGTAACCACAAATTTGATATTTATAGAGTGAGTTTATCCTTTCAGTCCCTAATCAGGGGAAAGAGCCTTAACAAAACAGGCCCCTATACTGCTTTCAATGAAGTTTCACCTGCACAAGAACAGCAAAACTCCCATGGATCCAAGCTCTTCATGTAGAGGAGAAACAAAAGCATAGCATTTGGGTTTGTCATTATTACTGTTGAGAGAGAATGTGTTATATCAATGGAGAGTAAAATCAGCCTACCTTTCAAACCTGGATGGTGAGAGTCATTGTAAAGTTAATACATCAGTCTTTGAAGCAATGGACTCCTGTACATTTTTCCTTTAAAAAACCCAGCCAAACAAAAACCCCTCCTCGAAGATGAATATTTAAAAGCCTGATTATTTAAACCACATGAAAATGAGTGATAAAAGCTTTTTGGTATTTGACAATAACTTAAGATCATTTCTGACAATTATTATATAATCCAGGCCAACTTTATATAATTTCTCTTTCACAAATATTATATGTAGAGAAAAGGAAGACTGGCTTCAAGCAGACAGGTGAGGTATTCTTTGAGGTGCATGTTTATGCGATTTGATTAGCTAAAAAATGTATAACCTATGCCTGTGTATTGCATGTAGTCAAAACATTGAACCTCACTTCCTTTTACCAGCATTCTTGGTAACTAAAAATTGTGCTACCAAAATTTTTGTAACCAAAAATTACAACCAAAGACATTTGAGCCAAAAGCAAAACAGCAAACAAACCCGTTCAGTTTACTGCCTACTTAATTAGCTAAAAGAAGTAGAATAAAAATATTATGCCCTGTTCTATAAATTTCAGAAAGAGGAATCAAAGAATCATCAAGGTTGGAAAACACCCCCAACATCCAAGTTCAACTGGATAACCTAGCACTGCCATGTTCGCCATCCAACAAGCACCCAAAGCTTTTACCAGTTGAAGAAAGGAATCATAGATAAACATCAAGGCCTTTATTTATCCAGCCAACAGTTCTCTGACCCTTCCCAAAAGTGGAAAAGCATACAGAAAATGCACCACAGGGAATCATGGTGTTAACCATTAACCTAAGCAGACCCTGACGCACTGAGAATGACAAGACAGACATGGCTCTTGTCACCTCACAGGATCAGTCCTGCATGAAAAAATCCATATATTATAGGCCTATAATGAGAAAAAGTTTGACTTTGAGCTCTCTTTTATTCTTTTTTATTCTCTTTTATTCTCTTATTCCTTTTCAGAAGACTACTCTCTCTTTTAACCTATATATAAAAATTGGAGGCACATATCGCTGGTTTTCCATTAGATCCTTTTAAGAAATTGGAATAGTCACATTCTTCTTACCAGAATTTATGCCTCTTAATGTTCCATAAAAATGTTCAATTCATTATGGAAAAATTCTGTTTACAGGAAAAAGAGTGTACTGTAAATCTGGCTTTATGTACATTCTCATCATAGAGAAAAAGAAAAAAAAATTTTAGAAGCATTACAGTCAACCATTGCATAAATGTTACTGCAATAAGAAGGACTTAACGGGAGTTTTGCCCAAGTAGGACTATAGGATCAGGCCTTGTAATATGAAAAAGACACAGAATCAGCATTAGGGCATAGTAAAATTGCAGTAGATGAAAAGGAGACCAGAGTAAATCAAAGCAAAACAGGCCTTGGCTCACTCTGGGAAATGAATTCCAGTGAACAGGATGGAATAGCTGAGACTCTTCCTATCTATATGTATATACACACATATGTATGTATGTATATATATATTTCTATATAATATACAGTATCTATATAAGTGTATATGTAGATACACTTATGTACAAATGTGTATTTATATATATATATAAAATCAAAATTGTGTGTTTTCCCAGCTATAGTTAATACCATAATACTACAAATCGTAGATGATAGAGCTCCTGCAAGTCTTTTCCAGATAAAAAATATTTCAAGCTATTTTTAAATATATAGGACCAAATTCTTCCTTATACATCAAGACTGTTTAGTGAGGTATGCAAGAAAGCTTGATCTCAAACATGCAGACTTCAAGGTAAGAATATGTCCAGATTTCCTAAGACAGGATGTGGCTGGTGGCTGTAATGAATGCCTTGTGTCACTCTGCAGGGGGCTGCCTCCTGTATAACTACATATAACTAGCAGATAAGACCTCATATTGTTCCTGCCTTTGAGCAGTGAAATTTTCTATGCTTATCGATCCCGCTCAAGGAGTAGATAGGTGCCTAGCATCATACAACGTTGGCAACGTTGCTCTACTGTATCACACTTTCTATTGCTCTAGCAGGGTTTTACCTAAGTAGTAATTGGCATTTGTAATTAATAAAGAGGTTAATTATTGTTGATTTTTGAGACTGAAACTTAGATTGATTTTACCATGCAAATACTGCAGCACAAAAGTCTGTGTGAAATGTTTGGTGATTTCAAGTTCTATTCCAGTTTAGAGGCTTCATGCCTCAGTTTCTCTAGAAAATGCTCCAAAGTGCTGGCCACAACACAGAATACACCATAAAGAGGAAATGAGCGTGCAGCATCTGCACTAGCTACATGTCGTGGCTCCATTGCACTGCTCTCCAAAGAAATGGAGGCTTGAAGAAGACAAAGCAACAGCTCCTTGAATTTTATTATTTCCCAGCTAATATTCCTATATAAGCTGCTGTGTGCTATGCAGAGTAACTGCAGCCATTTTGTACAATGGAGAAAAATCTTCCCTGTCCCTGAAAATGTGTTGCAGATAACCTGCCATAAACCATTCACACACACTCTGCACAAGGGCCACACATGTGTACACTGGTGTTTTTCTGCAGAGACAGTTCCACATTCAAACACTGAAGCTTACAGAGTCCTTAATGATTATATAGGCCCTCTAGAAATATTAAGCTAATATTTATGTATGAGTTGATCAGCTGACCATTACCTAATAACATTAACTGATTGCTATGTTAGACTATAGTAAGCAATTCTGTAAACTTTTGGGAGAAGGGTATCAAGCAACAAAAAACTCAAGAAGAGCAGGTAGTTCAAGATAAGTTATTCACAATTGCTCCTCCATTCATATCTTCATGATTTTCTCCTCAGATCCTGTTGAATCCACAGCAAAAAAGCAGCTGGGGGTATACAGTCCTTTTACCTTTTTCATCACCAAAAGAACTCTGTGCCATCAATCATGACTGATTTCTCTTTTTGGCATAGTTTACTATTTTTACATTGGCAAGTAGTTCAAGTACAAGTGAATTTCTACAGCATTGGTTTATTTTACATAGTAATGTCTAACAATGGACAAGCCTGTACTTTGAAGATAACATAAAATAGGTGTTACATTCTTTCTCACCTGTAAAGCAGTTACCTGTTTCTGGATCCTGTTACACTAGAGAGAAAATATAAAGAACCTCAACTTCAGCATTTTCAGGCAAGAATGCATAAAGTTGGTACTCATTAAAACTGACAATGTAATGTAGGAAATAAACTTATAAGACCATAATAAATACTTCTCAGAAAAAAGGAAAAATTATAATGAGGTGCCACACTACCTTAACAAATAATTCCAGCAAGTGCCCGGGACAAAAACACCACAATGTGACCAGACTCTTTTTTATGGTATACTGTAAGGGAACATGTAGAAAACAAGAAGGAAAAGATGGAATTTGTTGTTGTCACATTCATCCATTAGGTATTCATAGACTGTCACTGTTCCTATATGACAAGTATTCACAATTAGGAACTCACATTATGAAATAAAAATTAGTAACCACAAGACCTATTTGTAATAAAAAATAAAAATACCTTTTGAGTCTTTGTTCTTGTTCCATATGCAAATATGCACATGAAATTAGAAATTAAAAAAAAAAAACAAGCTGCAAGACAAAACATTGGCTGGTTGAGAAATCAGCAGTCCTTCAATTTTGTACCAAGGTATAAAGGCTATTAGAATTTGTGCATTCCAAATTTTTTTGGTGGGGGGGAGGGAGAATAGAAGAGGTAAGTATACGGGAACTAATAGAAAGGGAACTGTATTATTTGCAGTCCATAAATTACAAAGGAAAAATGAGAAAGAATGAGTTTATATAAGCATATACATATATGTATATATAAATATTTATATTATATAATTTACCATGAAGACATGCAATTATTGGTATAGCACCTATTATACAATATAATACAAAGGAATAGGACTTTCCAATGGTACAGTTTCTTCAGAAAAAGCAGGTATACCCTACCTATTGCATTCATCTGTAGTGCTTGAAACCTGAATGAAATTAAGGTTCCACACTGTGCTACATTACATATGGGAAACAATATACATAGTCATAGTAAGAAAAGAAAAAAAAAATCAACATAGTCTGACAAAGCCAGTGAAATTCAGTGCAGCTCTAGGGCAGCTTTAATGCAGCATTAGAATGTGTTAGCTCAGAGACAAAATATTCCCTTTTTAATCCAAAGGTATTCATTTGGCAGAGGTTAAATAAAAAAGCACAGATGCTGGCTGGAGAGGCATATGACTACAGCAAGCAGATCAGTAATTGACAAGTCTCCTATGCATCCAGAGTCCCCACAACAGGAATCACTAGGGAGAGCTGGCTGCATCTTTCTCAGGCTTGAGTTCTTGTGTGTCCCTATTCTGACCCACTACACTTTTCTGAATATAGCAAAAGGTGCTGTACCTTTTCATTCCCTACAGAGTTCCTGCAGAGCACAAGATGTTACTACCTAATAAAGCTGGAGGAGTTGCACACCATGGACTTTACTGAGAGTCAACAAAGCTTGGCGATGAAAAATACATTTGGGAAACAGAATGACAAGAATCCAATATAAAAAATATCTCCGATTTCTTTCAGTATGTTTTGCTTTGATGATTTATATTCTTACCCAGATTTTGTAAGGGTGTTAAGTATATTTCTGTCACCTCTAACCTATCAAGTTCACAAAGCAGACAATCTCCTCATCTCTGTTTCATCTTTCATGATTTTAGAAAACAAATGACTGAAAAAACAAATCTTGATTGTTAATAATCTCTGCATGGTACGATCTGTGGTTTAAGTGATCCTTAACTAATGGAAAAACAAGTCAGCAATAACAAAAGGGGTTTTTTCAGCTGAATGAAGGGGGTAAAGAGAGGTTCTTATTTTCTAACTTACATTGCATTTTATTGTAAATCTGCAACATCCAGTGAAGTGCATACATCTACTTCTTTCGCTTATTTTCTAGGAAGCAATGCTCTTCCAAATCCTACCAAATGTGGTTTGAAGAACCCCACTATGACTCTCTAAAAACTGAATGATATAGAACTGAGAATCAGCTTCTTGGATCCTAATTACTGCTAAACAAATTTCTAAATAATACTGGTACAAAAACACCTTGTCAAATATTAATTTTTAAAATTTCATCAGTGTCAAGAAGGGGTAAGGTATATCATACTTAGGTAAAAAATTTGTGCCATGATAGGGGACAAAATGAGCACTCAGCAACTCAGAAGTGAGTGCAGCTTAAAATGGAAGAGATTTATAAGGTAGAAATATCATCTTCTAAACTGTGTGCTTTTTTAAAACTGCAAAGAAATGCTTGAGCAGTACTTATCTCCCGAGTGGTGACGCCATTTTGGGAATAACCGTTTCAGGTTTTCTTACATACTCCTCGAGTATGTAAGGCCTTAAATAATTAGGCCAAATCTTCTAACTAGGGAAACTAAAAACATTGAGATTAATACCGTTTTGAAACACTCATCTTCAAGAGACTTTTTTTACTCTAAATACATTGCACCTCTTGACTACCAGTCATTCTTATCCTGGACTCTACTTCCCATCTTGCAGATCTGCTTGCTGCCTGCTCTAAGGCAAAGCTTGGCCACTTATTTACACAGAATGCTTTCTCATGAATAGTTTACAATGGCTACTTTCTTTAAAATGTGCAGATTCAACACTTGTTTTTTAATATACTTTTTTTGATTATTTTTTTAAATACACAGTACACAGACACAACATGCATCAGATTTAGGAGGAGACTTTGTACCTGTCAAGGCCCAGTTCCTATCTGCTAAGCTTAGTAGTTGATTTGCTCTTTCCTGTTGAAGTCTTAGTATTTGGGGAATGGTGGAAAGAACTGCCAGATCCTTTCAGACCATTCTTGCTTGGTTTGTTGCAGCAGTGCTCTTGTTGGCAGGATCTCCTGGAAGATGAGGAGCCTGAATGGCTAGGAGGTGATTTACTCCTCCCAAGATGTGGGGATGAACTCCTCTGATCATGATGGGATCTCCCAGCCCGGGACGGAGAAGAACTGGCAGTACGGGGTAAAGAAGAGCTCCGAGGGGAGGCACTGGGACTGCGGCGGGGGATGACAGGGCTCTTGGGTGGTGTTTTTGGACTATGTGGAGATCCCGGACTCTTACACTGGGTAGAACTCCTTGGTCTTTGAGATCCATTCTGTAGGATTTGAGCCAGACGAGAGATAAGATCTGAGTCCGAGCTGCTACTGCCTAGGACTCTGTATCTGCGCAACCTTAAGAAGAAATGAAGAAAGATTATTTCTATTTCCACCTATTTGCTAAAGTTCAAATAGAAACTCTGTATCACTAGAAACCAAGGAGGAGCTTGCATTGTGGAACAGATACATGGAGCTCAACTTTCCCATTAGGTAGAGGTGTTTGAATCTAGGCTTTGGCTTCTGTGTTGTTCTGATCAACACAGTGTTTATCTTTACATAAACCCACTCACATAAACAGCCTCAGTGTTTATAGGATAACTAATTTCCTGGTGGGGTTGGAAAAAGTGCACTGAAGAGCAGTGCTTATTACCGTTGTTTCAGAGGGGTACATCCATTCCTGCACACCATCAGTACACTCCCAAACACAATCTTAAGGGATGACAAGACCTGTTGCAACTTCCTTCAAAGGATTTTGCGCTAATGTATCAAAATTATCCTTATCTTGGGAATGTAGACACTGAACAAACTAAATTGTGGTTGTCTGCATATAGACGTGGCAAAGGGGATGTCTTCTAGAATTCACTCTGGCCTCCTTTAATTAGCTGGTTTACTTGGCCATGATCTGAGCATAGCTAATTGACTCAATGTTCATGGCCAGAATCTCCAAATATTTACAATGTCTACATTAAAAACAGATTAATTTTCAAGGGGGCTGAATATAACAGATCCTAAAAATTTCTACGGATGTGTAAATAACCAGCAGTTCTGGAAAAGTGACCCCTCTTTAAAAAAATGTGTAAAGAGTTAGTTATAGATTGTCAGGTTTCAAAATATTGAATACACATCTACTGATGTATTAGTTTTAATGTTTTTAGAAATTAGTTAAAGGATGGAACTTTTACAGGATTACATCCTGCACAGTAGCTGCGGTCTAGCTCAAATCCATTTTCAACCTGAAAATCTATTTCTATTTTCTCTGCATTACCTAGCTTCTACCCCAGGTCTAGTAGGCGGTTTTCCTGGTGGTGGCCGAGGAAAGAACTGAGCCGAACTTGAACTGGTGACTTGATCAGTGGTTGCCCAAGACACTGGCCTTGGAATCTTGCTTTTTCTGGACTGAGGACTGCTTGGAGATAAAGAGCTATCTTCATTCTGCTTGCTGAAATGAGAGTCCAGTGTCAATCTAGAAAACGAAGCTAAGACATCATCCTCAGAAAACGGTACTGGAGCAGCAGCCATTTTTTCCTCCAGTGACTTATCAGAGGCACTTGAGAGGTCACCAAGGAAAGACTTGAGCTGTCTCTTTTCCATAAGTAATTTGACCAGGTCTGTCTGATGGGCCTTTTTTAGAAGAAGCTTTTCCTTTGCGGAAACAGAAGAGGAATCTGACATTGAGTCTATTTCTTGTGCTAAAACTGGGATTCGGCTCTGCCTGAATACAAAAGAAGATTTAACCGTGTCCTTCTTAGATCGATAAGAATTCTCATTTTCTGAAATGCAGTGGAATAACTCTCCATTCCTGGGAGCATTTTTCTCTTTTTTATTCTCCTGCTGCAAAAAAGTAGTAAGGGCCACTTGGTGGCATTTCAAGTCTTGGCTATGGACTTCTTCCTTATCAGAATGAAAACCATTTTCCTGAATGGTTGTTATTTTGCTTGCCTGTTTATTAACATGTGCGTTATTAAGTTTTGAGGGAGACAATTCTGATGTTTTAGGTGCTATTGACTTCAGAACCTCATCTTGATTTGGCACCAAACAGACAGGCCTCGACTTTGATTCTTGAGCTGCTTCAGTATTTGTTAGAGGTTCTTCCTCTGCAGATTTTGAGTTTCCTGGCAGAGAAGAATTCTGTTCTTTGCTTAGCATTTCAATGGCATCCTCAGAAACCACTGGAAGCCCTTCTTCCTCAGCCTCCTCCACAGGAGTATTTCCAAGTTCTTTCTCTTCCTGTATCCCATTGTGTTCAGGTAGGTCCTTTTGGCCACAGTCCAGGACATTGACAGATTCTTTGACAAGTCCTTCCCTGTCAAGCACCTCTTGGCTAATATTAAGTATCAAATCTGGTCTGCTGGCACTAGCTGGAAGTGCATCTTCTGTCCCAACCAAACCTGGCAAACTTTCCTTTGGAGAGGAAAGTTCCACAGTGTGTTCCACGGACTGACCATCCTGCTCTCTTCTGTCTAGCTGGTGGCCATAGTGAAAGCTCTCTGAAGCAGACTGTGTGGATGCCACTGAAGGTCTGGGTATTGTTATCTGCATTGGAAAATTAAAGAAAGAGGTGAGAAACTCAGGAATGTTATACAAGTAGCATCCTTTCATTAGCAGCTTTGGTTCCATGTCTTCTACATACATTATATAATGATTCCTATGAATCACAATGTTCAAATAATACCTAACTTCATAACACAGATGTAGATCATTAGAAAAAGAAAAGTCTATCATCCTAAGACAGAAATACGTAACAGGTAAAAACAAACATAATGTCAGTGAAAAATGTTGCAGTTAGCAAGTAACCCCCCTGGAAATGAGATCCAACCTAACAGGCAGATTTTTATTTGTTTTACTTCAGTTTGAATACTTTTAGAATAAGTTGTATATAAATGTAAAATCTTTAACACGTACACAGCAATATTTTTAGACAAATACAGAAGACAAAGAACACAGTGATGTTTAGATTCAGAAATTCCATATTCATGATATACTTTTGTCCAGGAAAAGAACTTTCCTGAGTATCCAATATTAGTTGTTACTTTTCCTACTGAAGCTTATGCACCATTTTAACTAAGTGACCTGGCTAGGATATCTCCTTACCTAAGGTCATCAAGAAATTCAAAAACAAAACACTTACACATCTAAATCTTCTAACAGGTCTGATCCAATAGATACACATAAAGCACTCCTAAAACCTGTATATATCATTAAATCAGATTCCCTTTGAAAAACAGTTGGTTATGATGAGTGTTGTCTTTAGTACACAGCTTAATTATTAGAGTACACGTCCAGGAAATGAGAAATCTGAATTCATGTCTGTCCCTACTTGAAGGACATAAATCCACTCCCTCCAGTTCCCATCAAATAGGAAAAAAAACCAGAATAGAGTTGTTTCTCACCTTTCCCATTACAGACAGGCCACTATACAGACAAAAACGCGAGAATCATGAGGTGAGAGGGGTGAGAGAGCAAATACACAAGTTTTATCTCTGAAGACATGGGAGGAGTGCACTCTCATGTGAAGAGGAGTCCTACATTCTGGTTTATATATATTGGATGGAGTAAGTTGGTGTAAACAGTAAAAAAAAAATAAATTAAAAATCAAGGGGCTACCCTTACATCTTTCTCTACACGGACAGAGAGTTCAGCTCTGTTTGTCTTTCTGTTCTTTAGCCTCATGAATCTGACTCCATCTATACTCAACAGAAAGCGGAAACGGGAGTCTGTGTTTGGTTAGAAACACTTTCTTGATGCACTACTGGTAGAAGAGACAACTAGTGGAGTGTTGCTAGGATTCTGCTATGTTACAATACAGATTTTGCTTGACTTTGTTACAGAAATTATACATAGTTCTGATCTTACTAGGCTTGTGCAAGAGCTAGTACATTGGTACTACTGGCAGTAGAAACCAAACCAAACCAAAAAACAAATAAACAAACAAACAAACAAAACCAACCAGAGAGACCTGCAGTAAGAGTGTACTTTTTGCCTCCTTTATAATTTGTTTTCAAGTATGGGCCAATACAGTTCTCCATGTTTCCTGAATTAAAATGGTACATTGAGCAAAAATCTGACTGTTTTGGCAAAACAGTCCTCCTCATCTCCTCTTACTCTCAGTCCAGGTTCTCTCATCTGAAAGAAACACTATTTCCCTTTTGAGATAGTGAAGTGTTTCTTAGTTCAAAAGACTTCTGAGAGAATCCAAGAACATCAGTTCAGCTACAGAAAGAACAGAGGAGATAAATATTTTTTAAAAGCACTTTTCCATCATTAGATCATTTAGTGCCTAAATCTCGAGTGCTAAAAAACAGCTTAGAAAGAACTCTGCACAGAAAGAAAATGGATAAAACTGGAGAAAAAAAATTTTAAAAAAAAAAGGTCTATGAAACAAGTTTTCATACATACGTAGGAATTTGCCCTAAGACGACACATCTCCAGGTATCCTACATTGAAGGACTTGCTTTTATATGACAGAGGAACTTATTTTGTCCTGTCAGACAAAAATCATCAGCTCACTTAAAAATTCTGATCTACAAGCTGGGTAAAATTTGGTTCAGGAAATTTTAATGCAATATTGACCTTGGTAGAGTGGGTTCAGATTTTGGAGAGATCACTTGGGCATTTGCTGTCCACTGAGCTCTGTCTTTAGCTTGTTTCAATATCTTATTCTCCAGGGCTGTGGATGCATCTCAAAAGTAAGGATGTGTAAAATATTTCCTTTTCCAAACTTTTCACTTGATGAGCTAGTCTAGTTGCCAATTCAAATACCTCAGGATTAAAACACCAAAGTTGTCTTCCACATATCTGAAGGATGACATCTCTTAGAACAGAATGATCCTGGTGTCCTCTCAACTTACAGAAGTGAGATAGCCTTAGGTATTTGCTTTCAGAAGGATATTTATCTATTTGATATATTTCCAGAAGAACTGCAACTGCATTTAAATCCTCCTTTGCCCAAATATGTTTACACGAAAACTCTCTTTTTCTTGTGACACCTCTCTCACATGTCAATTCTTTGCTAGAAGAAAGCAGCTCTGATATGAAGTTAATTTACATTTTTCAACAGGCTTCATATCCTTTGCCACATCTGGAGAATTTCTAGTCTTTCAGGCACATCTTGGCCATAGAGATTTAACCCTTACCTTCAAGAAAGAGGAGACTAGGCTTGTTGAACCACCTACAGTCAAATAGGTAGGAGCTATTTGTGAAAAAGAAACACTGAACAAATGGAGAAAAGGATACTGGATGACTAAGTATCAATAAAGACCCACTACTACTGAGTAATTAACACTTTCAGAAATGGCTCTTTGAACACATATATCACTTTCTTGATTTGTATTCATTAACAAACAAGAGTTTGTTTTCTCACATGGTCAATAAACCTCTTAATTAGTCTTCTCAAAGCACAAGAACTAGGTTATATCCCTGTTGGGCTTGACCTTTCACCTATATGTGCAAGAAATTTGAATGGGCAACCATAAATGATCCTCATATTTTTATTTCTTGTGCCACTAAATACACTCTTCTCCTATGAGACTTTTATGGTTAATCATGTCAATTATGTAAAACACTGAACCTGAGGAACAAAGATTACAATTCATCTAAGAAGTAAAATATGGGGAATACAACTTAAAATTCTACCTTTCAGCTCACTATGATAACTAGTTTATAACCCTGATTATTGCCATTCCCACATGGCTAGTAAGTTTGGTAACATGACTAAAACAAGTACTCATTCAATTTGAAACTAGTTCTATATAATGCATAAACCAATTGAAGAACATTCTTGAAATTTACTGCTGAAATGGAAATCAGAGGCGCTTACAGACTGTTACTTCGTAGCACTCATATAATACTCCTGTGATACTGCTATTTAGATGGTCAGTATTGTAGTAATTTTCTTGAGTTCCACAGAAATGGTTCTTTTCAAACAAAGGAAACATTAATTTGCCTTAATGCACAGTTTAGAGGTGTGAATTTTTTCCCTGTAATTACAGTTGCACTAGAATCACATGTGATTTTAACAATAGAAGAAAAATATTTTAAGAAATAAACACATCTAAATTAAAGATTATTTTATGGATGATACTATAGACAGTATGTACACTTATCTACAGGCACAATATTAATTATGTTAATTAGATAAATTATAACTTAATTACATGAGAAATAATCATTAGTCATTATGTTCTGAACTGTAACCACCTATTTATTTCAAGACGATTATTGTATGAAGTGTCATCATGGAAACAATTGTTGACCCCAGAGTTAATTGGCTCTCCATGGGAAATCCCACAGACCACTTAACTTTCCTGAAATATCTTTACTTCTTTTATGCTAATGAAATTATGATCCTAGAAAAATGTAATAAATCACACACGTTTCAGATAGGAGTGGCATTTTAAAAGAATAATTTAAAAAAGAAAAATTATAACTTCAAGGGCAGACAAGAATAGCTGAAACCTGTGATCACAAATTTTGGGAATCTTAAAAGCACTGCTGATGCCAGAAACCACAAACATTTAAAATTATTATCATTTTTTTATGTTTGGGGTTTTTTGACTCAATGTATATGGATGCTATTACCAAGGCTAATTCATTTTCCAGGCCTTCATGACTTTTCTGCTGCTTCTAGTAGAGAAACCTGCAGAAGCAGAATGGCCAAGAATGGCTCTGTCACTAGAAATGGAAACGTTCTCTACAGCAACACACTCAGAAAAAATTAAGTTGTTCATGCTGACTGCTTGTCCTCAACTCTTAATTACTTAATTTACAACTTGGAACATTTCCACTGGAAGAATTTAACATGCTGTACTATTTAAGTCTTCGTTACACCAAAGGCAAACATGAAAAAAGTACGCCTGAAGAATTTCCTTCAGACAAAAGACACTACTAAGCCCCAAAAGGCAGCATTTAGATTTCTATGTATCAAGCAATTTCCTCTGGCACTTGGATAAAAGTAATAACTAAAGTTTTTACTTGTTTGCATTAGAAAAAGAGTGTATAGAAGAAAATTCTTCTAGAAACATCTTTTTCAATATAAAATCCGGTTGCTTAAAAGAATGTTAGTAAATCAGGCTAAAATTTATTGAAAAATTAACAGTTATTAACAATTACCCTGTCATGAATGAGATGGTACAACATCTGTACGTTTTCCCTACTTAACAAAATCAAATCTACCGTGTATGAAACAGTTCTAGTAGCTACAAGCTGGACTAATTCCTTGAATTTGTGCCTTGATTAAAACAGGGAAGAATCTAACTTAAACCTCATGCTGACTCAACATAGTGTCCATCAGGGTAGGTAATAAGAAAAATAACAAATCTGTAAAATCTGAAATTAGAACCTTTTTTCTACAGACAAACTATGGCTTTAACCATGGCAGCAGTAAAAACACAGATTCACTGAACAGAGAAAACCTTTTCCCTCTTTTCTTTCAAGAACACATGTATTTTAGATTGTGCCATGTCTTGAAAACAACGTTCGGAAGAGGATTTTGGACAAATGTATCCCTTCATGATAATTTAAATTCTAAACCAGAGCGTTAACTAGCTGAGTTTTATAGCAATCCTACCATACATGACAAGTTAACACCACTGACAAATTTGAAAAGAACACTTTGGGGTTTTGTTTGTTTATTTGTGGTTCTAAAAGGGATTGTTAAATGTGAAAACCAATGTAAACACTCATTCTCTTGCTATTGCAGACTAGTGAAACCTGCTAAAAGAAGTTCAATAAAAAAGGCAAAATTTACATTTATGTGCACTCCTGGCTGAAACACCTAAAATAAAAAAACAATCATAAGGGATATGCAGTCTTTCTCTAAATAACCTTTGAATATGTCAAGAAGTCTTACCTTATACTTCCATAGGGCCCTGAATTCCAGGGAGATACTTAAAAATTAAGGTAAATTTTTCAACTCAGATCAGTATATTATTTCTCATCTTGGATATGAATATGAAAGTGATGGCTTGCACTTCCATAGCTTCTTGTGTGGGAAGATTTCAGAGTATTTTGTAACTAATTATATAAGTATATAATTACAAAATATTTTTTTAATGTTCCAGTAAGGTAGAAATTTGAGAAATTTAAGACAGAGGAGAAAATATTTGTGTAAGTGCAAACTAATTCTAATTGCTTAACCTGAGAGACACAGATTATCCTTCCCTAACACAATGAATAACCATAAAATAATTAAATTTAAATTAGCCTCCCTGTACATACCTGATTAAGCACACTGAAAAAAGAAAATACACCTGAATGACAGACAAAACTGGAATCCACCTTTGTAAAGGTCTGTATGGTATCGTAGAGCTGCCATTTTAGAAGTATTCTAGATTGCTGCTGTGGCTAGAAGAGGTGCTCACTACCTTATTGTAGAACTAGAGCCGAGAAACCAGAGTTACAACTCTGAGGTCACTGACACAGATTGTTTCTTAAGACACAGCTACACATTTAGCTCTACAACTACTTAAGCAGTATCTCCACACACAGTCCTGGCCCGTAGTTGCTGCACTCGCATCACCTTTACCATCACCCTCACATGACACTCGATGCAGCCCTCTAAATGAGCAGAGAACTCATCTGGCTGAAAAATTCACAGAAAGAGAGAAAAAGGTTAGGTTTCAAGAGGATTTGCTGTACAGTTTGACCCTGCTGTAGATGAGAAGGATACTACTAGCACTCCAGATGCACTCTTCAGACCCAAGTACAAAGAATTCATTTGGGTTTTTGTGAGCTGTAATGCTCACAAATGTCTTTCCTTTATGCTGCAAGTTGAATAACTAAGGAGACCTGAAGCAAAACACTCCAATTCTCTCTCATAATTTACGTATGGCAAGACAGGAGTCCTCTATTGAACAAATATAGACCAACCTACATCCTATAGCCTCTCTGCACCAGTGAGCAGAGAATATACAGAGATTTCATGACCTCCTCTATTTGATACCAAAGTAGAGGAAGATAGGTTAGAGTTCCTGAAGCCTCATTCATCGAAAGTCTGGAAAGAAAGTTGCTTTGCTCGATTTCAGAAACAAATGTATCATTTTTTGATACATGAAACTAAATTCAACAGTACAGATCCCTGACCTCTGCAATTCATTAGTTATGAATGCTGAACCAAATTGCAGACAGCAGGAAATACATGAAAATATATTCAGTACCAAATATTTATAGAGATTAACATAAATGACATTAAAATTCTTCTAAATATTTAACTGGAGGTTATTCAGGTTATTAACATGTATATTCATCTTTCATGCTGAGGAACTTCCAGCTAGCTAAGTACCTAACATTACTGCACCGTCAAAAAGAGAAAGACTTGCAAAAGTTTTTGAATTCTTCAGTGAGCCATAAAGTACACGAGGCTTTCATTGTTGGAATGAACTAAACAATCACACGCTTGTAGTTTCCATAGGAAATGACAAACTGGAAATTGTCAACAGAGTTAGGACTTTCAAATCACAGCTCAAAAAGGAACACAGCAGTCAAGCACTTACCAGGTAAAAGGAAAGAAGAGGCTTAATGCTCACTCCACTAATAGCAGCACCTGGCACAATGGCAGGTCTTCCTCAGGTGACAAGAAAGAACTTCAGTTCGCATCCCTTATTAATATTACAGCTGTATTCATGTTTTGGGTACTAGGAAGCCAGAGAAGACTCTCTGTGCCAACTTGCTTTTTCTGAGCATTGTGCACATTTTACTAAGTTTGTTAATTATGCCTGTAGTAGATTCTGATTGAAAAACTTAAAATCGTTGCTATAGAGACCAAAAAAAAAAAATTAGGTAATTTTACATCCTAGGATACAAACCAAAGCCAAAAACCACTGAAGCTTAACTCCTAATGAGTTAATTTCTCCTCAGCCCCTTTCCCTAGTCAATACGTCAGCCATCATGAAGAACATAGTATTTTGGTCTCCCATCAAGTTCACAATCATAAACATTGGGGAGCTACTGTTTCTTTTTAAACATTGAGCACAGAATTTTTTTTTTTTATATTCAGCTAAAAAACAGTCAGGAGTTTGCCTTGTTATCACACACCAATGATCCTATGGAATTTTGAAAGTAACTAAGGTTGATGGATTACTTTTAATATTAATACTCCTGTTCATTCTTCACTGAAAAAAGAAAAATCATCTGCAATACAGAACTATTTATAATGAAAAATACATTGGAAATGAAAGGCAACACAAAATCTAATTCAAATGAAAGAGTAATGGTAAAATGATGATGATGATATGTTAGTCTAATGCATTAATGCTATGTCATACTGCTTTACCCAACAATGCAAACTCATGCTACTTAGCAGATCTCAATATTTTTTTATTGACTAATACAAAAATCACACTTAACCTCAATTATGATTGCAAGCCTTCATCTTTCATATTGAAATGAAACTGGAAATAGAAAACTATAAAAAGTCCCCTTTCTCTAGTGACATTTTTCATTACCTGTGACCTCTGATTATTGCCATCTTTATTTTATATATTGTAAGCAGTGGAACAATTTATTATTTGCTAATTTCCAAAGAAACAATCTATTTCTAGATCCCTTTTCATCACATTAAAATCATTTAGGATAGTTCAAATTTTAACATGTGTTTCCAATTCGAAATTCAGCTGGTACTGTGGTTATAGGAACTCATTATTCTTAGTTTAAAATAAAGTAAAAAAAAATTTTTTTTTACAGATTTTATAATCCTATCTTTTTTCAAGAGAAAATGTCTGAGGAAGTGAATCTGTCTTCCAGAACATCCAGAGATGCTTTGTGCTCCAGATCTTAACCTGAATAACTGCTCTTTAAATATTCCTCTCTTCTAAGTGGGACAATATATCTACCTCACAGAGTATTCCCGACTCTATTCCTGAAAAAGATGTTTTCTTACTCCCCAGCCTGATCTTTCAAAACACTTCTAGGACGCTGCATACAGCAGTATGACTAGCATATGCCTACTACCAGACTGTGCAGAGCAACCAGAAATGTTAAACTTTGCGGATGACTGCTACCGTGCAGTCACTTCTGTGAAGACAAGGCTTATTCACCTGCTTGAGTTGTGCTTTTGAGATGCGAATGACAGGGGGGAACTTGTTGCCACAGGGAATGACGGGAAGCTGTCTACGACCAGTTGAGCGGGAGGAAGAGGAGTGGCTCTCAGCTGACTGACTCCTTGGCAAACCAGCCTCCCTCAGAGGGTCCAAGTGGATGGATAAATAGGCTATAGGGCTCATGGTGCGGAGGATGGGACTTGAAATTCTTGGAGTGGAGAAATGCAGCATATGACATGAGTTGAGCTGTGAGAACAACATGGCGGGGAAGAAAATAAGGTTGAATATATTTTAATAATTCTTGTTCATGTCTTGCCTACATGCATTCCCTAAAAATCATATTCCCACCTCCCTAAGAGGCTGAAAGCTCAAAATTTAAGACATATCTTAAGTCTAATCTTCACATTTTCCATCATCCATTTTCAAAAATTCAGAATCAAAATCAAGAGTGATCATCATTTCTCTAGCTGGCTTCTTCATTCACTCAGTCTTAGAATCATAGAATCATTTAGGTTGGAAAATAAAATCAGATTCATTAAGTCCAACCACTGCAACTGTTACAACTGGTCAGTAACAATCTAGGGAAAATTTTATAAACTAACACAGTCTGTTTCAAGGACATTGTGTACATCAGTTGATAGTTGACTCGTTGATCACTGACTGGTCCTTTCAAATACTTAGCACATCCGCTCAACATCATATCCTTGTTTCTGAAATTACTGTATTTTTAGCATATACACCCTTTGGAGGTTTTACAGCTGTGGCAATAGTAGCACACATTAAGAACTGCACCTGACACGATTAATCAGTAAGGTTAATGCTAAACAATTCTGATGAAATTTCCCAAGTATGGGACCAAACTAGACGGATACACTGGCCTGGAGAATCAAGGAACAATTGCTTCATCTTGAACTTCATTAATTCAAGCATTTAGGTAAGAGGTAAGGAAAAAAGAATAGAAACTGTGAAGTCTTCCAAACTATTAATTTCAGACAAAGTACATTTTTAAATTGCTTATTGATGATCCTAATAAACCTATAGCTTTGATAGACAAAACTAAAATCAACTGGTTTTTTGCAAGACCTTTTCCAGCACTGAATAAATATCTGATGGTGACACATTTAAATATCTGTAAATGAGATTGCCATGCATCGTTTGCAATTCTTTGTTCCAATTACAGTTATAGAAAACCATGAAGAGCAGAGATAGGAAATTTTCTGCAAGCTTCATGCTTCATGAAGGTGACTTTTTGTTTCCTACCATGGTATTTCCAATTCTAACCTATATCCTTTGGAAAGCAAGAGCATCTAGCAAGCATTTCCATTCCTAGGGAAAAGGTATCTTTTAATTGTATCAATACTAAAGCTTCAGTTCCCACAATGTATAGCTGACTCGCAACTGGGAAAAAAAAAAGGGTTTCCAGTGTCTCACAAAAGCAGCAAATGAGGATAGACAGTACAGGAAAATTCAGTTACTTAGAACACAGATATAAACAGAAATTTAAGGGCAAGCTTTTGATAAAACTTAATAGTACCTCAACATACAAAATTTCCATTTCAGCAATATTTCTAAATAATAAAAATGAATCGATTCACACAGTAAACCCTCTTCTATAACAAACACACACATATATATCTACAGAAATGTGTGCTGTCAGCCAAGTGGGACCAAAGCAAACTGTTGTTTAATTTAAACTGAAGATGAAGATGGAAAGAGCTGTTACATGTTTAATTACTTCAAATCCATTGTTACTTATTTACCGAAATATCTGCTCGACAAATATATGTTGCAAGGTTTTGTGCATGCACTGTATGGAGTTCTTTGCAATTCAATACAAACACAAGAAATTAATGAGGCTGTGGCTCCACAACACAGAAAGTCCAGCTCTAGCCTGTTAGTACCAGGTGAAGGAAAAGAAAACGAGAGCCATATGATGCAAGGTGCTGCTCCAGTATAAATTCACTATTAGTCTAGATCAGCTCAAATTCTTTAGACAAATTAGCTTCATACCAGCAGATAATTACAGCAAATCACACACTGTCTGTCCCGCAGCCAAAGTCAACATAAAGCCATTATTAAAGGATAAAGTCAGCACATATACCCCTAGCATGCTCTGAGTAGTTCAACAGATATGTGACCATGTGCCCACAACTAAGCCAGATCAAACTGGTATTTTCTTGTAGCACACAGAATCTGTATCACAACTGGAAAACCATGACGGATAACATGAAAAGTACTTCTTTTACCTGCAGGATCTTTTTCTATTATGCTATAATAGATAGCATAATTTGCTGTAATCTTTTATGCCTGAGACTTTCTCATCCCCAAGCCAATAATTTGGACGTTTTTCTCTCTTATTTTTTGAGTTCAAGTTTCCTTTCTTAATTGGTGCAACTTTACATTTTTAATAGAATGCTGATGCTGTGTATAACAGGTAAGAAGTGATATTACTAATAATTACAGGAAGTCCACATACACACACAATTTCTGGAAGAACATTTATCTACAAACAGAAGGACTGCAGACCAGAAATTTCTTTCCTTCAGGAGAAAATAAAATTATGAGTGAGTGTATGAAATATTAGTTTCTCATACAGAAACATCCATGCTACTACTTACTAAAATAGTGAGCAATAAAGCCCTGAAAGAAATAAAGAACAAAGAATCATCAAAGTAAAAAAGAAAAATCTAAAAAAATACTTAAGACTTATGACAGGAAAACTATTTTATTCATTCACTGCTGAAGTAATTGTTTGCATATTTAACAAATCTATCAGAATAAGCTCAAAAAGCATAACGATACTTTCTTCTAAGTGACAGCAAAGCAGGTCAGTAGAAATCCTTATGGGAAGTATATTCATAAACATGATGATCATGAATGCTGGCATATCCTAGAGTTTCAAGCTGTTTGAAATGAGTGAACTATTTCAGTAAATATATTAAGCTTCTATACTACTATAATTTAAACATCTATTTTTAACCCCTTTTAGTAACATGCGTTCGATTTATAGTCCTAAGATCAACATTCTTGGATCTAAGTCTGCTCTTAGTAACTGGTGCAATATAATTAAATCAGCAGAAAAGTAAAGTATGACCTTTGCCTATTATTTTTATTGCTAGGAAGGTGCTACCTAGAAAAAATTACTGAAGAACAAGAACATCTGATGCACAACCAAGGATCACATTGAAATAACAGTTTCAGGTGGGTAAGTACTCAGAGAAAGAAAGAAAAGGACTCTACCAAACAGCTCCCTAAGGTCACCAGGACTTTCGAACAGAGAGAACGACTCTAAGAAGAAGCATATACACACACTTTCTCCCAGCAAAGTGACTAGAACACTTACCTGTAAGAACTAAGTTTTAGTACCCATCATAAGGAATATTTAAGTATCCTTTATGAAGTGGAATACATCAGCAAAGGACAAAAAGAGTAACTCACCCTGAAATATCCTCTTGTGCTTTGTGTGGCTTTCAAGGGCTAATGAAGTAGATGGAAGACTACCACAAATTGCCATCACAGTTGGAGCAGACACACGGTATAGACACACACTGTTCCCAGCTCCTAAACTGGCCAAGTAATTTCTATTTTCTTTATTCACAGGTCAGTTTATACTTTCTATTGTACGTTATTCACCTTTGAAACACCAAGTTCTTTCCTGCCATTCATCTCGCCCTCACAACACTACTTGTCCTTCCAGCATAACATAAACCATATTAATTTCCCCCATTTTTGGGGTCATAACAATTATTACTTATCTCCCAAAGATAAGCAAAGCCAAACTAAAACATAATTTCACCTGAGTTTCTACTTCAGGCAGTATTTCTTTCAATGCATCTTGTTATTAATTAACTTTGTTTGCAACCATTTCTGCTCCCATGTTCAGAAGCTTCTTCCTTTTCAGACGAAGGTATCATCCATTCTTTGCACTGTAGTACATAATACATGTACCACCTCTACTTTTAGTTTTAAGTGAAACAGCTATTTCCCTCAAAAGAGCCACATTTCTATAAAGCATGCAGATGTATAGTGCATTTGCATACAAAATTACAAGCTGTTTTTTAAGGGCTTTCAAAATAAAAACACTTGATAATTAGTATTTTGGACAGGATCAAGTGCTGCTCTTTCTTGTCTGCTTTACTAAAACTGACCTTCAAATACAAAAACTGAACAACTTAAAAATTTAAACTAATTTTTCACCTTTTAGAGTTTCTAACCCATCAAAAACTCTTTCATGCAACTAATATTTCAACTTAAATATCAAAAATCTGTTGTTTAACACAGTTCGGTATTTTCTATCACACAAAATGAATCTTCTATAAACTACATAATTTAAAGTATGATGTCTAAATATAATCTTGCATGAAAGATATGATCTTGTATTTTCCATGAGGACCTAGGTGTAGTTGAAATTTTACTGTGCTGCTATAGTTAATTACATTGAGTAGTTCATTTTCACCATAAAGGATATTCCAACCTTATAATAAATGAGTAGTTGGTGACAAGTTTCTTTTTCTAATGAGCTGGCTGTAACTTTCACGAAAAGTGGTAATACATGAATAAAAAAATATAGCCAGGTTTCTTGGCTCAAGGGAGCTTGAAAGAACTGACCTTTAGATCATAGATGTTACAATATCGACTTTAAAAAGGGGAGAAATAAAACCATCTGATGATTCCCAATCATTTAACCATTAATCTTGCTCCTTAAGTAAAGGCAAAGAAATCTTTTTTTAGAAACAGTCAGAGAGGAGAAAAAAGTAAATGTTCAAAAACTGTGTAACTGAGAATTCTTCAGAAGAGATAGAAAAAGATAAAAACAAGACTATGCAATGTAAGCAAAGCAATCTTAGTGAAAAATACAGGAGTAAAGCAGGAGTTGAAAAAGTATTTTAGAATGAAAAGCAGCATCACTTTATAAAAGGCAACAAAGTTGTTTGTATAAGGACTATTAGAAATATGGGAAGAAACAAGAAGAAACAAAGTGAATTCCAAAAGCAAACACTGAAGGAATCATAGTGACAGGTGAGAGCAAGTAACTGTTTGTTTAATTTCAGCCACTTAGACTTTTCCTGAAACACATGAAATACTGTACCACAGTATTTTGCATATTCAATTGTAACTTTATGTTTATGTACTGCAAATATAATAAATATATTTGCGGGTGTGTCTCTCACTGATTAGGAATCACTGCACAAGGAGCTTCTTTAGATAGATAGATATATAGACAGATAACTCTCTGTTAAATGTGGCCAGTTCTGTGGATCACACCTGCAGAACAATTAGCACTTCCATGGGTGACTGTTAACAATTGTGTAACAGAATATTGAAGATCATTCTTCAAGAATCAAGCCCCATACCTGCTGAAACTAGGAATTTCTGCTTCACTACTGTGTTTTAGTCACCACCTTTACCATTTCCTCTTAAAATTTTGAATAAAGAAGAGCTTTTCTTACCGGAGTGAGTGCTCCTTCTGCTTGAGCTTCCATAGGACTTGTAGGGGTGGCCGCAAGAAGCTGTCCTGCAGCTCCAGACAGAAGTTCCAATTTATCTGTAAGCTGCTCAGATGCAGCAGGATGACATTCCATGTCTAGAACAAACTCCCCCCCTGAAGTTTGGTTCTTGGCATGGACATTGTTTCCTGCCCAACCACCCTCTCTGGACTGCTCTTCTGGAGGGGACTCCTCTAGAACTTGCAGTACTTCTGGCTCTTCATCTGAGGGACTTCCAGTCATTTTGTGCCCTAAAGCCTCATTTGACCTGAAGTCCTGCAAGTCCCGTTCCTTATCTATTATCACCCATTCCTTAGAATCAACCTCCTGCCTGCAGGAGCTTAGGTTAACAGCTACAAATCCATTGCTCATAACACCATCAGCGTGGTCAGGAGAATTAGCTGACACAGGCTTTGAAGCATCTGGAAGATATTCTTCATCATAGTGCCAAACATGGTCCGTGCGGGCAGTCACAGGAGCAGGAACAGAGGTTTTCTGAGAAACAGGAGGAACAGCAGCAAGGGGAGTCTCTGCCGCATTCAAGTCTTTCTGCTTCTTCTCCAAACTTTGAGAAAAGAAGTTAATATCTGAATTAGTTAAACATTAATTAAATAATGTAAGTTACACTTGAGTGTTTTCAGATGAAGAAAACTAGATTTCTATAAAAATTTGTTGTCATATTCTAGAACAACCTGCAATAGCTCAAAGATCCACAATTTGAGACAAATAAGTCTGATGTCAAGTAAAAATGGATGTATGGTCTCAGAAATATATGCATTTTTAATTTTAGTTGTAATGTATCATGTTGTATTATAATGACCAGAAGGGAGAATTGTGAGAGGAAAAAACTCAGTAGTGAGGTTACTACAGATGTCCACTGCACTTAATTTGTTACAAAGCAGAGACTCAAAGAGGAACAGAAGAAACATGTCTCCTGCAGCACTTACTATATGCTTTCAAGAAGAATGTTATTTATTGCTTTGATTGATTCCTTACCTATGCTTTGCATAATTTGCTTCATCAAACAAATTCAAATTCCTAACTCATCTATGAAGTATTTAGAAGGATTTTGCCACTGTCATCACGACGGCTCTCTTCTACTGTCCCCACTCAGCCTCTGCCATTCAGTCAGATTTCACTGTGTCCCTCTCCCCTTAGTCTTTCCAGACATGGCTTCAATCAGTTTGCCTATTTTCATACATCTGTCTCTTCTTTACCTTTAAATTCCGTTTCAAGATCTCTATCTTCTATCAAGATATTTTTATGTTGGTGCAACACCTTTGGGCATAACTAAGCCTGCTGCATGCAGGTTAGATTTCTAACTTCTTCACTCCACTTCCTGTAAACCTCCCTTCTCATGCCATATAGCCTACTCTCATGTTACCTCCATTGAGCAACTGATATCAGCCTTCTTATTTAGGATGAGTTGTACTGACTGTCAAGAGTATGTCACTGAAGAGAAAGTTAATAAACACCAAGGTTACACCACTAGGTTTTGAAATACAAAATTCACAAGTATGGAAGTCTGACTCCAACTGTATTCTAGCAATAATCATTTTTTAAAGAAGATGCCAAGTAGTGAAATCCATTAATTGAGCAATATTATGAAAAATACTTTGCTGTAGCTTGCATTAGCATATTCAACAGCTCCACTCCTGCTCTTTACACAGCAGAGGAAAGATAATAGTATCCTAATTAAATATCCTTAAAAGATCTAAGCATAAGGATAAACTAATTTCTTTACCAGGTCTCAAGAAATTTATCGGTGTCAGGCTTAGACTCCAATGTCATACGCTTCTCCAGTTCAAAGCTGTGAATGGAACGTAACTTTCGCACCAGTGGAACATCTCTGTCTAACTGGGTGGTCTCTGAGCGAACTCGAATTGGAGAACCAAGACTTGGGGCATTAAGCATTCCATTCACTGGTCCATGGCTGTTTTCTTCCTCTGTGGCAGCCTGTGCAAAATGTAAAGTAAAAATGTTACTCACTAGGAGTGGCAAAACAGAGGAAGACAAGGTACTGCATAGTGAAGTCCCTCCACGATTTTAGAATGTGAAAAGCCAACTTGTATTTGGAATGGTCCTTAAGTTCATGCCATACTTAAGGTAGTGTAGATATGCTCTTCAGCACACATCTACAGTAGACAAAATAATAGTAATATACTAGTTCTGGGTAGGTCTGAGAACGGGAGTCTCAAAGACCCAGTAAGTTACATTTACTCTGATATTTCACATTCATCTCTGAAATTTTCTTTAATAATAGTCTGAAATCAGGTGCTTGGTAGCATCTTTGGTCTGCTTTACAGTCAAATGCTCTTATAAAAGAGAAGTTAGCTTCCAGGCTGTCTTTTTGATTCTCTGGAGCATATAACACTGTTACACACTAAATCTACTAAATATTTCTATGACTTCAAACTGTGCTTTAGTCCAACTGCATTCCATCTTAATAATGACTGAATATGATTTAGAATAATAACTGAACATGATTTAAACTGGGAAATCATGATCATCCCTGGTTTCTCCAGGTGTAATAAAAAGTGCTTTTGTTTAAACCAGAACAATCTCCTTTCTCCGTATTTGGTAAAAAAACAAACAAACAAACAAATAAGCACATTTGAAAACGGGCACCATGCTTTCGTCTTTCCCACAATACATTGTTTTTCCTAGCAAATAACAAGTAATAGCTTTGAAAGTAGACAGCTCTCCTAGATAAGTAACAGTTTAGTACCAGATCTATTTTCATGTTAAAAACACTTTTATATCAAGAAACAGACTACATCTGGCCAAGTATTAAATACTGTGATTGTGAATAAGGAAGACAGGAACCAATTCTCAGAGACCACTTTTGAAAATAAAGCAGCATTCACTTCTAAAGGCCAGCCAATGAAGCTCTGGATCAGTACAAAGATATTATATATCTTATGGAGATGAAACCACCAAATGAATTAAATGGATACTGCCAATCACACGGGTGATTTGTAAATTGAAGAACATTAAAGTCTTCCTTTGTACATTTAGTATCTAGCTTCTACTCATGCAAGATGCAGGAAAATTGCTTTGATTTTATTCGGTGAGCAAGAATGAAGATCGTGTCTGAAAAACACGAATATGAGCAAACTACAAAGAACCTCAAATTATCAGCTGGCTATTCATCATAAAGACCTGATAAAGTGACACAAGGTCCAAAAGCCTGTCTGCTTGTTTCAGTATATAAAATGTGTTATCTCTACCATAAATCATTTTCTTAGATCATTCTAGCTAATCAGTATCAGTACAACTGCCTTATTAATTATCTCTTATGTGCACTACGAGGACAAGAAACTATTCAAAGATGGTCTTCACAATGCAGATTTGAAAGTACCTTACAGATCCCCAGTTTTATTTTGTTCCTGTTTGCATCCATTTCTTCCCAAACATCTTTTTCCTGAGGACGCTGATGTCCAGGGGATCCAGGTAGTTTCTCCGGTGATATACCAACTGGAATAACATTCTCTCCATCACTGAGCTGTTCATCAGGGAATACTTCATCTGTATTTTCCCGCAGTAAATCTCCTGGGATAGGAGTGGCATTGGCAATTCTACAAAAGTAGATTAAAAACAAAATCAGAAAATTAAAAATTTTTATACTCTTATGTGTTAAGAGAAATTATTTTCTATTTTAAAAGAAAGAAACAAACAAAAATTTACAAAGAAAATCATGTTTCTGCAGAAAACCAACTCTTGGAAATTATTTAATATAAAACCCCCTACTTCCTGGCTTACATAATTTATTTATTTAATTTAGGTACATAACAAAATACATAAATCAAAAAAACTATTACATAAAAGCTTGTTTTTTGAATGTTTTTGAAGCTACTTCTGAGAAAATTTGTTAGAGGCCATGTCCAGGCTCAGCTTCTCTCCTGACTCTTCTGTACGTATTCTTCTTTTCAAAAAATTAATGGCACCCATAAACACTTCTTACATTCATCCATAAACACCTCTTATATTCTTCAGTCCCCTGAGATGAGTATGGGTATTATTAAACATAACATCTTGTCCAATTTACTTCATTACAGAATGTCTCAAATAACGTATTAAATATTACTTCAAACAAAACCAAAATCTATTTCCAAATTTCTTATAAAGATCCATTCATTTTTCAAACTTATAAGGAAATTGCAGCTAGAATTTTATTCCAAGCTTACAGAAAACAATGGGTTTATTTCCAGGCAGTTAAATTTCCAGGCACTTAAACTCAGGACACATTATTTAGTTTCACAAAATACGATTTACCAAAGGATGGATGAGCAAATTTACATGCAATTTCCTGGAGTACTATTTTTATTGCTATAATTTTAGGACTGCAGTGCTGATCTTTCAGGATAGTATAAACTGGAACCCTAAAAACGGAAATACTTCAAATGCTCCCAAACCTCCCTTCCTCTATGCATTCAAAATCCTGCAGAAAAACCCTAAATTATGAAGATAATTTCCCTTTGGTAGGAAGCCCCTCTGTGGTTGCCACTGTAGAGACCACACCATGCATACCCAATTGCAGCCGGCGTAAGACGAGTGTGCAGCTGGGGGGTGGTTGAAGTTGTTGTTGTTGTCAGAGAGCCATCAGTTCCACTCTTCTCCCAGTCAAAAGGGTCGCTTTCAATAACCCCAAATGTTTTCATGCTGTTGTCAAACACAGACATGAGAAGCTGAAAATAAAGAAAAAAGTTAATAAGCTTCATTTTTGTCTAGAGACCAAGCAAGTAAGAAATATCCTCCTGTAGTACTGACAACAACATAAAAAAGACAGTTTTTTATATGAAACACTTCTCATTTTTCAAGATTTTGAATTCAAGATATACAAAACTCCATTTTATTAAATCAGGAAAAAAAATCCACCCACATCTGTGTTTTTATCAGGCATGAGGCAAAGATACACCACAGACTTTTACAAAAACACAGAAATACACACGCATATACACACACAAAGAGAAGCATAACTACATTGCTGCAGAATACCATACAATGGCTCTCTAGCAGAGGAAGAGAAAAGAGTATATTTGGTAACACCATGAAACCAAGGAAATTAATGAGATGTGGGGAAGGATACTGATCTGCTAATTCATACCTTTCTGTCATTAAGAACCACGTATCATTTACTTCATATAATGCTGACATTTATACTACACAAATATTTAAGTTTTCAATCCTCATTTTATGCTATGAAAAAGCATTTAGAAAATTTGTGTCCATGACAGAGAAACAAATGGCATCACTTTCCTCTCTCTGTGAAGTAGACTTTGTCTCATTCTAGTCACTGATGGGAAGGCCATGTCTGTATCATTCTCTTACTCTGTAACATTTCTAAGGTTTTTTTCTCTAGAAGCTAAAAATCTGGGGTTTTTTCCAATCCACAATGTTGAAAATTTTTCAACACTCTCCTTTGGCATACCCTTTGGCAACTTAAAATACATAGGAAGTTTGGATCATTTGTCTTGTATAGAGTGGTCTCACCCATTTAATCTTTACTCTCAAGAACCTTCTGTGTGCCACCTGTCTCAGTCATTTCTGTGACCCTACTGAAGAGCACAAAGCCATAGTTCACTCTGTCCCTTATGTACTGTGTTTTGTTATTCTCTTCCTCCAAACTTTAAGCAGTGTCTCTGAAGTAATTTTAAGGTCATTGTCCTTTAAATCTTTTCATCAATTTCTGCTATCAGGCAAATACAAACTCAAAGCTTAATGATACCAGGAGGCTGAGGCAACGTATGCACAAATACCTGAATAAAACGAACATCTGACATTGCCAAATCAAACATGGCTTCTTGGCCTAGGCCATGAACTTTTTAGACTGCAAACTCTTCAAAGCAGGGATGTCAACCAGGGATGTACATACATTCTTGTTCAGTGCCCACCCATAAATACAAAGAATATAGTAGGTAGGAACAACACCACTGCAAATACAAGTTAAGAGAGACCAGAGTTTAAAAGAGCATCCTCACTGTTCTAAATAAAACCACCCTGCTCTGGTCTAAAGCACCTGAACAAGACTGTGCTGTAAGGCTCAGACTGCAGCTACACAATTGCAAATGTTCCATGACCAGCCACAAGACTGTAAATTACTGGGCTGTCTCTACCAGGGAAAAACTCTGAGTGCATGTGCTATGTTAGATACAAACAGACCATGAAACAGGATTTGCAAAAATACGACTGTCTATATGCTTTATCATTCAGGTTATGTAATGTAAAACATATTTACCAGCCTATAATCAAGGTTTTTCTATGCAACATCAAAACTTCTGCAATAGTACTTTTTACCATAGGAAAAAAAATCTGATACATCTTTATAACCAGACACACAAAACACTGAAAACCTTTTCCTCATTTAATTGTAAACTATAGGATAAATTTCATGGAAATTTGTAATAGAAAAGAGTATTGATTTTTCAGGAATACTGAACATTTTTTGTATTTGTAACAAGTTTTCTTTGAACATTCAAATTTTTTCACAAAAATTGATTTATTTGTTTTGCAAATGTGCAGAATCATATACCCCAGTATATTTAGAGAAATCCACTCACTAACTAGAAATCAGTTATTCCTTGAGATTTTCAGCTCTTATTTCAATTCTTATATATCATGATTTCTTTGTTAATCTTACCAAGCAAAGTAGAGGAGTCACTCTTATCAAAGTTACAATTCCAGAATTAGTCAGATTTATTTATTCAGTTGAACCAATTATACTCGAACACCAATAGAAACCCATTCCTTCTGATTTCACTGAGTTAGGGAGTTGAACAAAGACACTGAGGCAGACAGGTCCTGCAGGTGGGACGCTGACAGGAATGGGAGCCAGAAGGAAGGCACAGAGGGACAGCTTGTCGCAGTGTGCTATTCAATCAAGACAACTTCTCACAGTGTGTGAGATTGAAAAAACTCTCAAGTCTCTCACTCCCTGCTTTTCCCGAGCATCCCTCTGCTGCTTTTCATAAACTGGAAAAAAGTTCTCTCTTTATTTATTGCTTAATCATAGGTCAACACTGAGTGAGTTAAGACACATTCTACAGTATATCCTCTAGGCACATAGGCTACCCATTTCAGCAGGCAATACTCTCTTAAACAAAGAACAATGACTGGTTTTCCGTGATCTCTGTACACAATACTTCAGTTTTGAAAACACATCACGAATGCATGTTGTGCTCTAGCCGTAGGTGCTGAGTTCCAGACTTTGGAAAACTGCCAGAATGACAATCACTGAGAGAACAATCTGATCAACTAACTTACGGAGCACCTACTAGAGGCTCTAATAGTAGGATAGCTCCCAATCCTAACAAAATACTGACTGAAAAGCAGCTGTCAATTGTTTTTAGAAACTTAACAGCCTTACACTTTCCAAATGGAAAAAAATTACATGTTCGAACCACTAGGTTTCCGTGGCACTAAACGGTCATTAAATTAACTTTGTGGTGGCACAAACCATGACAACTACCAAGATTACACAATTAAATCAGAGTAAACTGAAGATAAAAGAGCACAAAATTCTCTTCTTTACGAAACAGAAAGACAAAATAGCACAAGTGTTTACCTGGTAATCAGGCTTTGTGAAGTAATCCAAATTAGAAATGTGATCCAGAAAGACGTTGAATTCTTGAGGAAGATGTTTCAACATAAGTCTGTGTTCATATCTTTCTTTAATGGACCCCACTTGCTCCTAGGAGTAAGTAACACAACAAACATTGGCATACCTTCATTCTCTGTTACAGCATACTCACATTGTCTGTTACAGCCATTCAATACCAGCCAGCCAGACAGGTCACTGCATTACACTGAACGGTACTGACAATGGCCACTCTACAACAGATAGCAAGATAAGACATTCTGTACCTCAGTACACTTGCAAAATAATGTGCAAACTTCAAATTCAATATGAAAAGCTATTTCATTTTCTACTGTGTTTGTGTTGTTTGTGTTTGAATGCTGACTAATACAAAGAGCTGTCACTTAACACTCTAACACTTCCTAATAGTAAGTTTTACAGATTTAAATGTCCTGTTGCATCATGTGAAGTTCAGTCACTTTTTGGTGTACATTCAGTCATGTAAGATGCGTAAATTGAAACCAAAAAGGAGATGCTACCTATACACCACACAGGCATCTACCAATACATAAACCACATCAGAGAGTAACCTGGTTTCAGTATCACTTCAAAAGAAGTTGCAAGAAGTAATAACAGGCTGATTAGATATTGTTTCTTTGCATACTTCACCTATGACATATGACTAAAGACAATACTGCATATTGCCCAATCCACTTTTGTTCACCAGCAAATAAGAAATGCCTATTTCACAAATAATTGAAACAGCTAAGAAATTTTAAGTGTGTGATAGGTGAAATAAGGTACTTAAGCGAAAAGAGGAATAATGAACTAAGTGGCAAATACACACTTCTGCCCTTCACAGTAATTTCAGTCTAGAAGTACAACCTTCTTTCTGCCTAGAATAGTTAGTAAAATTTGATTTCTTTTCATACCATGACACTAGCCACAAGAACTAACATTAGAAAACACTGGAAAATGTAATGTTAAAATTAATGACCCAATGATTCTAAGAGGAATCTTTATCACAGCATTTCCCTGGAATCCAGAAGTAAATCTCCCTTATGCTCTTTGGTTTCACCTCTAGGTTTACCTTATCTTTTATTTTCCTCCAAGGCAGTTGCCCAACCACAAATTCCACCAACATGTAGAAGAGAGACCAGAGATCATCATGCCGACCCATTTCCTGTAAAAGGAAATATTATTCTAAAGTATATTACAAATACCTAAACAAATGGGAAGACAAGTTCTTTACTGCTGGAAACTTAAGATTATTATACAAAATTTAATATAACCTATGCTGCAAAATAATTTAATTAAATTCAGTGGCTATTTTAAGGAGAAATGTAAAAGTAAATTTCCACAGAAGACAGAGAGAAATAAAACAAAAATTGAAATGTGTTAAAATAACATTGCAAATCTCTGTTTACTAGGATTTCTTTAGTGTATGATGTTAAGACAACATACTGGACATTACACACCTTATAAACCTCAGCAGCTTCACTTTTTTAATTTATTAACTTGCAATAAAATTGAACACCAAAGATAAGTATTAAAATCACTACTATTTGTACAAGAACTTTTTTATCCTAAACTACTGCAAATTACATTACTCTTTTTCAAAATTTATAGCTATTACTTTCTACATAATAAATGCACAGATAAGAATACAAAAAAGGAAATTAATAGTAACTGCATTACTGACTGCTTTCAGCTACATGAGATGGGTACGATCGAGACTGTGATACTCACTCTGTTCCTGTGAGCGTTGATTGATGCGTATCGTACCGTTCCTCGAAAACCAGCAACAGCTCGTGGCTGTCAGAGAATACAAAAGATTCTCATTGTCAGAAATAAACCCTCTGACTACTTAACTTGGCATCTACAAAGTGAGTACAGAGCCGCAGCGTATGTCATTTGAGACTTATTTCAGTTTACTGTGCTTCTACAAGTTCTCAGTGGAAATCCAAGTGGGCACTAATAGGCTGACCAATAAATAGCAAAGGCTGCACTAGAGACACCAATTTAAAATATTTCTTTCTCTTCCAGTTTCTGAAACCCAGCATTTCTTCCCTGATACTCTAGATATCTTATGATCATAAGTCAAGTGATGTTTTATAATCAGAGGATATATTTTCCCATCCTTCTTTTCTTCAAACAAAAGAAAGAATTATATAATTGATGATGGTCATAATTAGTAGATATTTAAATTTTTTTTTTTAAATCAAAGTGTGATATTATTACTTTGCCTAAGAGAGATATCCAATCCCTGCTACTCCCTTAATTAATCATTCTATATAGACAAAACTGCCAGGACTGCTAAATTTGCTTTCTTTTATGCAGTTCTTATCTTCCCAATCAATAATTTTTTTTGTTTCCTCTAACAATGAACATAAGAAGCTTGAATTATCTACCTCACCTCTGACCTGTCTTAGAGAAGTATTGATAATCTGTCTGCTTATCCAAGACTCATGATAATTCTTGATTTTTTTAAAATTTGCACGATACATTGAAAAGTCTGGTTTGATATACACCGCAATACATATTATTACCTTAGTAAGATAAAACACTTCCATTTCTCTCTACGTGTATATATATTTTTTTATATATATATATGTATAACTTTTTCTTTCCCACCAACAGATGCTATACAGAGCTATTATTTAATAAATCAGGATTTGTCATTACTGTCAATAAATCAACCAATTGAATCCAGTAGGATTATGATGTCTTTAAAAAATGATTCAACAGCCCATATAATCTATGCCTGCTAGAGTAGTACAATGACAGCTGAACCAGTGTTAGTTAAGGAAGAGAATATCTTCTAAGATGTTCTAAACATGAAGAGGTTCTCAGATGATATTCCATAAATCTTAGGCTTTGCACAACATCATACAGTTTAAATGGTGCTCGGAACACATTTCATGTTCAGGCAGGACAGACTCAATTGTCTGCCTTATCTTTAATTTTATATCATATTCCACACTGAACATTACCCTGAAATGAAACATAACACTGTAGTTGCAGAAATTTCATGGTACCATGCAATTAGAAGAAGAATAGCTCAAAATACTTTGGAACTGCTAAATTTCAGGAGAAACAATTTTTGAAAAAAAGCACTTAAATTTCCTTAGTAGTTTTGCAGGTTGGTAAACCATCCAACTAAGAGTAATATAGCATCACCGCCAACACAATCAAAATACAGATGAATTTTTAAAAAGATGTAGTTTAATGACTAGTACTTTTTCAGGAGGGCACTGAGAGCTTAACTTTAAAACAGTTGAAAATACAAATTCCGTAAATCTCAAGAGCATATAGTTTCAGAAGATGAAACCAAATGTTTGCTGTCTTCTGCCTCTGGCATGAATGTTAAAAAGGAAGGACTATATTCAGTTTTGCTAAGTTAAATATTTCTGTTCTTCTGAGAATAATGGAAACTATGAAACCTAGGATGAAATGCCACTTTCATTTCTAGCATCACAACTTCAATTTCTATTTGATAACTAGGACAGAAATGCTTCAGTTGCTGGACAAAGTAAGAGAAAAAGACTAAGAAATATTATGTGAAAACTAAATTATCCCATTCAGTTTACAAAAACTAAAAATCTGACCTATTCCACTTCTGTCCTGGGGAAGAAATGTCCATATGAGGAATTTCATTGTGTACCAATTCAAATGCTTTTGAATGTTAAAGTCACAGCCATCCTTATTTGCCCTAACATGATTTCAATTATCTGAGAATCACCTGGATGGGAAGGAAAAGAAAAGAAAAAAGAAAAAGAATGAATATTGTTTCTATCTATGAGCTTATCTTGAAGTGAATTCTGAATTCTTTATTCCAGCAAGGACATGTAAAGCCTTTCACTGTCTCTTGCCTTAAAGTATAGTTTCTATAGTCCGAATTAAAAGCATATGTAACTCTGTTATATTTCAAGATACAATAAAATACCTTTTAGTAATGCAGCTGATCACTACTCAATAGCGGTATTACAATGCCACACAACAACAACAAAATAATTCTACCATGTCTATCTTGACATGACTGATGCTCTGTAGGTCAAATCAAGTTTGCCCAATTCAGAATAGAACTTACAGACTTCTGAGCATTTGCATAACTTCTGAAACTGTTTCAGAACTCTTCATGCATCTCACAACATCTCATGTAGCAAAAGAGAAACACTAAATCCTTCAAATTTAAGTTAAAAAAAATATTTTGAAGATACATGCAGATGAATTAAGCAGATCCAGTGCCTCCAATGAATTTTTCTACTTATGAAGGTACTTTTTAAACGTAATATCAGTTTTCTTTGGAGGTTTCCCTGCCCTGGAAACACTTAGCAATGTCTCAGATACACTGCATGCAGGAAATCAGCAGTTCCTGGCAAAGAGAACTATTTCCACTAAGCACACAGCTTTCAGACTCCTGAGAGACACTATGCTTACAAACCTGCCTATGAATGTCACTTTTTTGGAGTGGCTGCAGAGGAGGCAAATCACTCTCTTTAGGTCAGTTCAGTGTCTCTAGATAAATGCTCTAGGTTTATTGCTCTGGGCAACATTGGAAAGGTTACACAAAGCAAAAGAGTTAACTTACTACTGCAGTCATGGAAACTAGAAAATCAATACGAAAAAATAAATCAATACTGGTTCTTCACATTATATCGGACACACGCCATGGTGCTCCAAATCAATCAGGCAGTGACTGAGTATTCCTAAGTGTCTAGGTTTTGCACAGAGAAGCCAGCAGTGCTGCCTTGAAAGTAGAGTTCAAAAGCCATAGGGGATGGGTAGAGAAGCAGCCACCCATGTTACCCCTGTTTTCCTTTGTTAAAGGTAGAATTCTTTTTTATCTTCTCCCTTGAAAAAGTCAATTTCCTAGTTCAAGTTCCACCAGAAATGTATTTCCATGATTAGAACTATACACAGTTCCAATTCTTTGAAACCTTTTTTCATAGCTTCAACAATTCACATTCCAATGCTCCCCTTTTTGAAGATGGAGGCTTTGTAGTCTAATGTAATGCCTAGCATGTGTCAGCACTAGTTTAAAATAAATGAAAATTTCAGGGGTAACCTGGGCAGGGAAAGATCAAGCAGTTGAAATACAATTGCCATTACAATATATTATAGATCTCAATTGATTTTCACTGCATATACAGCTCTTCAAACGCACACTTTCAGCTCTATCTTAAAATCCACATCAGACACTAACAAATGAGTACTTGCACTTAGAACTCTTCATCAACCCATCCCCTACTAGTTTTCGGTATGGCACATTACTTGGACTCAGACCTACCTAAACAAATGTTGTGATTTCCAAAATCTGACTGCAGCTTTGTGATCCTGTGCTACCTAGTTCCAGCAGAAGCTGAGTAACAAGGTAGGTTAACAACTAACAATACAATTAAATTTCGCCATTGTGAGTTCTAACAGACATGGGGTGACAAACGAAAATTTATCTCCTACTGCATGTGCTATAAAGAGCAACACCATCTCTAAGACAGCAGTATTTGATACACAAAACATCTCCTGAGCTACTCAGTTTTCAGTCTGGAGTACCAGCCAGTGTGATGCACTAGCTAAAGACTACAATTGTTCCAAAGCCAATTTATGAGCAGACAAAAAATCTGGTGGGCTGAAGAGGGTAACAACCTACTAATGTCTGTCACAAACCTAAACTTACTGCAGTGAAAAATCACACAGGATAAGTCTGCCATGTGTATGTTTGCTTTGCCCCATGCAATCTTTCTTCTTCCTCTTACTCCAGGAGCTGAAGCAGAGATTACTGTAAGAGGAAGACTATATAAAGCAGCTATGCTCTGGCAAATAATTTCCCTACAGAGCAGAATACTGTTTTATTTATCTCTGTAAGTAAAAATTTTACAGTTGGTCTGCACTTAGCAGACGGGAGAACTGAGACCTTAATTTTTTAATGTTTTGTACGTTTTTTATGTATTGTACATATCTTATTTAGTATTTATAATGATAATACCATATGTTAAAGAGTTGCATAAATCCAGAAGTAAACTGCTTCAATAGTAGGCCCATGTCAACTATAGGTGGAAAGCAAAAAGTTTCAAAAAAGCTAATGTACAGAAACATACTTTCTTTCCAATTCTCTTCCCTATCCCACAGGGGCAGGAGAGGGGTGGGGGAAATGAGCAAGAGGCTCTGTGGTACTTGGTTGCCAGCTGAGGTTAAACCACAACAATAAAATAACACATTTTCCTTCTTTTAAATGATTCAAAATATTTTTTCAAACTCAGCAGAGAATTTAGCCCACAGCTCAGAAAGAACTGGAAACCAGAGTTTCTAGTTTGATTTTTGTTTGCTTCTATTTTCACCAGGAAATAAATTTTACTGGACCAAACCATCTGTCTTTCCACCACAATAGCTTTTAATTTCAAATAAATAGGACAGCTCTCAAAGACTTTCAGACTTTCAGTTCCCACAAGTTTAACGAAAATTGGTGATTAAAGACAGAACCCAAATTAGTACATTGACACAGAGACAGATAGTTAAAATTGAATTAAAATGGCTCACATCCATCTTAAGAGACACCAATCAGCTGGTCAACCAGCATTAATTTTAGATGGCATGTAAATACATGCCTAGTCCCAAAAGTGCAACTAGGTACTGATCAGAAAGGTAAGGTGTAAAATGAAGCAGAAAATACTAAGAAATTTGGAGAGCATAAGGGAAGCAGTACACAAAACAACAGATAAACAGTAAGTTTCATCATTTACAGAATAATTTCTTTCATAAATAAGATCAAATCTCAATAGATTTTTTTTTTAAGGCTTTTGTGGCCCATTCCTCTGAGCATCTATTAGTTCTATAGAAAATAAAGGAACTGCTGAATCAGAATATAGAACAGCTATACAGCACGTTTCAGAATGTCTAATTTAAATTTCTAAGGTAAATTGTTTAATGATTGTTTGGATATGATACTACTGTTCTGCACACAACAGGAAAGGAGAAAAAAACAATATACCCTAAGAAAGTATTCTATCATCCTATTCTATCATCATCATTTTTCATATCTCAACTATTTATCAGACTGTTTCTTCAGGTGGGATATCATGCATTTTATTTTTTCACCCCAAAACTCCCAAACTCCAGGTTATGAAGAATCTTCCTCTGAAATATAACCACACATGACTTTCTTAAGTTTTAAATTTAATTATTTAATTGCAAGATTGTTCCATTGAGGTGTTACAAAACAATGTCACCCTGCATGAAATTCATATATCCATTCTACTTTTGTCACCAAGTTAATTGATAATGCTCTTTTTTCATCTTTTGCATTAACTCACCACCTGCCTTTTTCACCTTGTACTACCACACGAGACACCAGCTGTCTGTCTCTGCAACACCGATTTCCTTCATTACTTTGTCAGTAATACAATCCAACTGGCAAGGATCATGTTCAGTGGATGCTGAAAATGCTCCATGCATACACTATAAGCTTGTGCCTTAAATAATCTCCCTCGATGTCCTTGAAGGCGGTTATAGCAGACAATAATTAATGTTATTCTGGTAGGTGTAACACCGCTGCATCATTACAGCTGCACAGGTGTGTCACTGGTAGGTGTATCACAGCTATGCATTACTTAAAAACCTTCTGAAACCTAACAGTCTAATAGTTCTTTTAATCTATCAAAAATAATGTCTCCACAAACCTCATCAAACTAAGCCCTATCTCTTCCCTATAAAAGCATTACTAATTCAGAAATGGAACCTCGAATGACTGTCATAATTCTTTCAACTCGTGCACACTGCTTATAAACCAATTAAACAAAGGGATCTTGACTTAGTTTCTTCACCAAATAACCATTTTCATGTAGGACATTTTGACATAAAAATCTAAACCTTCTACAGTTTCTCCTGGTATTAAAGGAAAAAAAAATTAGGCTCCAGTCTTTGTTGACTTAGAGGACATGAAGGAGAAAATTAAGGAGTACATATAGCCTATTCAAGAATGATTTTATGTTTACAGCTTGCATTGAATGACAGTGATATTATACAATAATTTCTTTTCTACAGAACTGAAAGTTATAAAAAATATAATGCTGTAATAATTCATCTTAGACTCTTCAACAGAACTCCATTTACTGAAACAAGATCTTTTTTCTTAAATAGTCCACTTTTAAAAAAGCTATTAACTATCAAATGCTTAGCTCAGAATTCTGAAGGAAATCTTGCAAACCTCACCTATTTCCAAAAGTATATGTAATGTAGTCTGAGTGATGCAGATTTAGCGAAGAAAAGCTCAAAATATAGTTTAAAAATATTTGTTCCTTAGAAAACTTTTTTCCCCAGTAGCAAAATGTGCAAAATTTAATTAAATAGACATGGAATGGCAGAAGAGGACTATCACAGGAAGACACAGTCAGATTTCAAAAAAATTACTCCAGCTCTCTCTTCCTAGACTAGTTTTGAATCATTATTTTTAAAAACTTAATATTTATTTTTATAATTTATTTATTAATAAAGATATTTATTTTAGAAATTAAGAAAATACAAAAAATATTTTTAAACTCTATTTTCAGGAGCTTACTGCATTCTATTTGGCAGCTGAATTATATCACATACATGTCTATTGCTTTTTATCTTATATTTATTTGTGCCATAATAGTAGAACTGATTTTGCTAATTGCAAAACACACAATCAATGCGACAACATTATTCAAATAAATTCGAAGATGTACACACTAAAATTTTTAAATATTTGTTTGCTTATGATTTGTTGTTCATTCTATGCCTTTCTGCTGATTTATAGAGTTCAGTACAAATCTATTACTAATTCTTAATGCTTTACAGCCCCAGCTGTTGCATCTTCACGTGAAGTTCTGAAGAGAAGCAGAGAGGTGGCTGTTGAGAAGGCTGGTCTCAAAATACATGGTTAAGATACCTGTCCTATGTCTGCAGAAAGCTGGTAACAATGGAAGTTTAGCTTTGTTAGGAAGAAGTTCTTTTCTCAGAGAGTGGTGAAGCACTGGAACAGGTTGTCCAGAGAGGCTGTCGATGCCTCATTCACTGGAAGCGTTCAAGCCCAGGTTGGATATGGCGTTGAGCAACCTGGTCTAGGCAAGGGAGTGGGAGCTAGGTGATCTTTGAGGTCCCCTCCAACCCAAATCATTGTACGAGTCTATGTGTTCAGTGCTTCTTCTCATTACTTTTCTGCCTTTGTTAGACAAAAAATGAAGAAACTATTAAAAAAAAAAAAATCTGATTTTAGGATTGCCAAGTTACAGACATCTGATCCTGAAAATTTCTAATGCCAAATTTCAGCACACACAGGTCTTTGCTTTGTAAGCATTGGTGCAAAGGTGTCCAATACATCATGCATAGCTTCCATGCAATTGCTGAGGAGGAAAAGTAACTTTTTGTCACTTCTTTGTTCCAAACAATTATGTTGCAAGCTAATGGTGTATTTGCTTTAAGAGACAACTTATAAAAAGTCTCCTCTGAAGTATATCAATGTATAAAAGTCTCAAAGGACTATTATACAGACAAACTTATTAACACGTTTTTCTTCCTCTATCATGATTTAACATCATTTTTCTTCCTCTATCATGATTCTATGATTGAATCATTTAGGTTGGAAAAGAGCTCTGAGGAAAATTTAAAATATTTAAAGAGGAAAAATAAATACTCTATTCCCTGTTTAGGTGCACACATGTAATCCTCAGCTAATCATCTCCCTCTGTAATGTACTGTTCAGGACTGAGAGAGGCCATTACCAAGAAGAGATAGCATAAGGTAAATGCCAGCAACAAAATGCTTCTCAACAGGATGAAAGAGCGACTGAACAGCACATTTAACAAAATGACATGGACCATTACCCTGCAGCACAGGGCTTTCAACAGTTTTAGTCAGGTATGGAAGAGAGGTCTGTTTAGAACGGTTAACATATTTTAGCCAATTATTCATTATATGCACGATATGGTGCACTAAGAACTCAAACAGCTCCCTGGAACTTTTTTGTACCATTTATTTTCCACGAAATCCACTGCCATTTAATACTGTACTCATAAACATGTCCTAGCTGTCCTTCGACTTTGCTTTAATCTGTATCACTCAAAACAAAGGTGTGTCAAGGAATTGCTGAAGAAACAGTGTATCTTACTGCTCTTTAACCAAAACCAGATCCATTTCACAATTTTCTAGAGTTGACTGAAGTGCTGCCAATCATTTAAGCTTAATGGGTGGTCTCATTTTGATCCAAATTTTATTCTGAATGCCACGTTCAGTAACTATTCTTGAACAACTTCCTGTATACAGACTCTTATTTATAATGAAGTCACACAGCCAAGGGATTATTCAGTACTTACCAGCACAAATTCTAAATCGTCAGGGGCACTGGGGCAAACAAAAAAACCTGCACCAGTTTTAGTCAATACTATGTGTGGACCACTTCTTATCTCTTAAAGTTGTATCAATGTTTGTTATAATAGCATTTTCTTGAAAGGGAGATTGAAAAGCATATGTAAGCAATCCATCTTTAAGCAGTCCATGGGCCCAAATGGCCTTCAAAGAAGACAAAAAACTTGCAGTGACCACTTTGTTTATGACAGTGTAGCTTCACCATTGCTCCTTTAGTTATTAAAACAATCCCACTCCTTTTCCCCATCATAAAAAGATTTAATGGATATAGCTTCCACTATTTCAGTACCATAAAAACAATGTTCTCGTCCAAATACAGAAATTAACAATCTGCAATTCTTCTGCCAAGATGACAGGATGTAAAGCAGAATAATATCAAAGTATTCTCTAGACTTCCTCAGCAATTAAGATAATCCAGAGTATAAATAGAAGAAACATCATGCAATTCAAATGCATAACCATTCCCAAATTTCCACAAGTAAAAAACAAAATGAAAATACGAGTATACAAGAAATTTATACCTTCTGTCCCTGTCTTTAACTGAAGTACAATACACTTCCAAAGTTTTCAAAATGGATATAATACTCTGCTTTGTTATCTACCAACACATTTCTGTGAAGCATTCTGTGCAGGATTGTTTTGGGTTGTTTATTTATTTGTTTGTTTGAGGGGGGTTGGTTCATCTTTTTATTGCTTCTTGTTTGGTTTGGGTTTGGGTTTTTTTTTAATAATTCAGCTTCTTAAACTACATTTCTAAGACATTACCTGTACCCTAAAGTGAAACTTGAAGATAAAACCTCATTTGCTGGAAAATCCTCAAAACCTGAGGGCACTGAAGGAAGGCAAGCAGAACTTAGCTGATTTGTACAGAAACACCTGAATAGAATAATATGTGCATTGCTTGATGTGAGCTGATTTGTAACTGCTTCCCTAGACAATAAAAAATCTAGACATTTGCATTCACAATTGCTTTCACTGCATTTTTCTAAGGGTCAGACAGTACAGCAGGTGGTGTATCTTCTGCTTTAGCAGAAGTCAAAGACAATTTTTGTTACTGACAGGTCACCAGTAAAGAGCACGAGTAATGCCTCAGAAAATTTTGGTGGATACTCTGTCATCTTTGGATTTGAACACTTTTGTTAACATTCAGAGTAAGTAAACATACTGTAAAATACTTTAAACCTACTTAATGTTAAAAGAATGTAATTTTGATTTTTTTACTTGCTTTCAAATAAATACAGGAAAATTTAGACACTTGAAATTAAGGTCGTGCTAAAAAGACCCATGACGGTGAGAACTCTGATGAAGCGCTTCATTTTATTTAAATAACCACTAAAGAATGACCTAAAATCCAGTCACTGGGAAGAGCAGGAGAAAGGTGGGGAGATGGGGGAATGCAGTCATATGGTAGCTCTCCCCTTAACCTAAAAAGCCTTATTTATCAAAAATACAACAATTCCACAAACAAAACAATCTCCTCTGAATACATTTCAACCCACTAGTCACGACAGTCTCAATAAAGGAATCCCACATTTCAAACTAAGTACCAAATTGGGCAAAAAGGAATTTTCTCCTTCAATTGCCTTTGCTGAGCCCAAATCATCAGATTCAGGGGACTGGCTGTTAATCTGAACAATTCTTTAGGCTGCCAGTCAGTCAGACCTGTATACTGAGTAGAAGAACACTGATGTTTTAGATACGAAGGTTTTATCTAAATGCCACCTTCTTACAGATAGTTTTTTAATTCTTTTACTCCCTAGCTTTGTCACCTCAGCTTGCATATGTTCTCCTATCTTCTTTGTAAAACCAATAAAATTCAGGTATTTATAATTTGCAATCCACATAAATAAAAGACCATAAAACTCAGGCCTGTGATAATACATGATGGTTGAATTCATGGATTTTTAAAGAATTATGACCTAAAATTCTTTTTTAAAGGTTAATCTTTTTAACAGCAAAGACTAGTGGCTTCTTTTTAAATTTATTTTGCTTTCTTTATATTAAAATTAATAGTAACTCAAAAACCAGTTGTGGTTAAGGTTCACTTTAAAACAGGTATGATGACACCTGCCTAAGAGCTGGCTGCAGTACTGATGATGTAAAGAATGCAAATGTCCTTCGCATTTTGTCCCTCAAGGTTTTCTATTTCTGTATCACAGCTGACACCTTCACTTTCCATTTTCACCATGTAAACAGAGACACGGAAATTGATGGCTGTATGAAATTAGGTTTACATTCAAAAAGAATAATTTATTCTTTGTCTCAATTAAAAAACAAAAATATGCTATACTTACTTCAGCTATCTCTAAGACAATAGCAAACAAAATGGTAGGTACTATACCCTCAAAAAGCAATAAACAGCAGACTATGAATCTCATAAATATACTAAATTTGCGTCCTGCTAAATGTATTTGCTTGATGATTAGAGTATCCCTACAATTAAATTCTAATTACCCTGCTTTGCTGTAATCAATTCTTATCTACACCATTAATTCATTTATTGGCTTCCTCTCTCCAACAATTTATTTGTTTGCTTGTGTTTCACCCTTCCTTCTTTTAACAGCCTACATCATCCCCAGCAGTTTTTGCTCTTCTCACAGTCAATTTTCTCTTCTGATCTTTTCAATCCCCAGAAAAGGCTCCTCCCACCAATTAGTGGTTCCTTATCAACCTCCATTCTATAATTTAATTCTACATGTACCCCAAATACCTGCATCCTCGTATTGTCCCCAACATGTAGAATTTAGTATCAGAAGCCAATACACACATGTATTATTGTCCGAGTTTCCATATTCTTCATCTCATTTCTAGCTACACAAGTATCACTGTTTAAGCTTTCACAAAAGTATAATTGGTCAAAATATGTTCCAAACAGTCAAGGAGCCAGGGTTCAAGCCAGTGAGAACCCAGCATAGCTGCAGAAACATTTGTTCATGTGCCATTTGTTTATGTTTTTTCACAATTTAGAACAGACTGATACTTCACTTTTTAGCTACTGCATTTGGGTGTTCAGAACAATCTCATTCTAATAAAAGAGTATTAAATCTGCATGCAAATCCATCTACAGAAAGAAGCCACAATAAAATAAAAATTCAAATCAAAACTACTCACTGTAAATTCTGAAGTATGTGTTAATAGGCCAAACACATTCCCAAAGACTTTATCTACAGGAGTTACAAGATGCACATTTGTCATTACCTTTCATTTATCTTTCACGAACCTACGAAATGCAATAAATGTTTGTTTCTGACTTTTAAGTTCTAACCAGGTAATAGCGTCAGATCATACAACTTAATAAACTGCAGCTATTCAGTACTCTCTTCAACATGTTTACACATTTTACAAGTATCTTATTACTGAATCCAACAGACATATCCCTCTTTCCTTGAAGTCAGCTCCTCAGAAGCATAGTCATTCAGACAGTTGCACGACAGGACAACTTTGGTAAAATGAATCCATGTCAAAATTAGCACTTTTAAATGTTTTATTTTACAGTAGTAATTCTGAGAGAGAACTATCTGTAGTATGAAAAAGTGTGCAAAGCCTTGTTTTTGCTTTATGCTTTATGTTAACACATTTTCGTTTCAGTTTTGAAGATTCACATAGACCACTGTGTAAAATACAAGAAGAAAACTGCAACTATAACAAATTAATTTTAAGGCAAATATCTGGAACAAGTGGGAAACTGTCTCTGCTAACTGAATAACCCAAGAGAACGTAAAACCCCTGGATCCTTCAGATGAGCAATAAAGGCATTTCCTTTTGACAGTATGCTCAGACACTGAGGCAGACTAATAAAGCTTGAACATATTTTCATTACGTAAAATTGTCCCTCAAAATACTCCTTCCTGTGATTTCCTGAAATGACCTCTTACCCCTCTTTATTAAGAGGGACAACATTTTCCTGTAAGAAAAAGGCTAAATGTAAAATTACAGCCCAGATAATGATTATGGAATACCAAAAAGGATTAGTCCTTTTCTAACAGTTGTTGTATTACATTTATAACCAATTTTATCCCTTTTCAGCAACTTTAAAACAGATTATTACCTACACAGTGAATGTGTAAAAATGAGCTTAGAACACTGCATTCCCTTTGTAGGGAAGAGGAGGAAAGAGAAAAAAGACAGCTACAGCTACAATATCCTGGAGATGTATTACTTCACTTTTTCTGAAAAAGAGTTCTGATATTGTTGGATGAAGAAATTCTGTAGTTCTAGAGAGAGGCTACAAAAGGCTGCAGTGTGTGAAAAGATCCTGTTAAAAAGCGAAGAAGGCAATGACAGAAGTACCAGGGAAACCAGGAAGAATAAAGAAGAAATTTGATACTAGTTTTTACAAACACAAAACACATGTTTCTATGTTTACAGCAATTTATGTCCACTTTTAAAAGTTTGTGGAACTCCTCTGCTGTTTAACTCCATGCCATTCTTGGTATTGAAAATTTGGGTCAGATGGAATGGATGACCCAAACAACAGACCACTGGCTAGGTCCCCAGGTTAATATATGAAGAAAAACTAACTAATGATTCCCAAGAGAATTTCCCTTCTGAATTATTTGTGTCCCTCAGTTATGTAAAAATCAGTGCATCCTGCAGCAGTAGTTCACATGAAAACTGCAGCTGCTTACTGACTTCAAAAGCTTAAGCTTTTCACAAAGAAGGGACTCTGACAGATACAAAAATGTGTGAATAAAGGTGACATTAATACCTACAGAAGCAATTACTTAGATTCCATCTTATTCTGGTGGATAAATATATGTCCTTGATTTTTTTTTTTCCTTTCAAAAACACTTTTACTCTCATCTGGCTGCTGCAAGCCAAAGGTTATTGTAGACAACCTAATCCAAGGGTGAAAAATTATGCTAATGCAAATTGCATGGAGGAAAAAAAAACCAGTGAAATGGGCTGACAATGCTGGCTCCTCAGTTCTTTACACAGATAGTCCATATATGACATTCCAAAATGCAAATGAAAATCACAGTAAGCACTACGAATGTTGAAAACCTTTTATTCTTTAAATATTACTTTCTGAAAAGCTTTTTATATTAAACATGCATTTTTCAAAACAGTATTTAGGTAGAAGCAGCTACAGCTGAATGGACTCCCTGGCAGCATGGTTTTAACGCTGCTAAATCGCCACGGAGTCTGACATTAAGACAGGTAGCACGAAGATGAACAACATGTCTGGAAACAACACTGAGATGTCCTAGGAAATGACAGGCAACTCTGGGGGATCCTTCAGCACAGAAAAATGGCATGGAATTAGTTTGGATCATCTTCAAGAAAAGACTTCTTGTTTTAAGTTCTCTGCCTTGACCATTTTTTCAGGTAAGAAGTCTAAGAAGACACCATAACTCTTCAGGAAGAGAATAAACTGGCAACAAAAATCCTCCCTCCAAACCTGTCTATAACAAACAACTGCTCCTCGTGACTTCACCCCAGCCAGCAACCAAGCCCCGCCCAGCCAGCCACCCACTCCCAACAGGAAGATGGGGGAAAAAATCAAAGCGGTAAAAGGCAGAAAACTCCAGGTTTGAGATAAAGACAATTAAACAGGGAAAGCAAAACTAGGGTTATAAAAAGCCTAGTTTTTGTCAACAAGCCAACCTTAACTATGGAACATGTTTTTATGAAGAGAGTACTATGTTTTTGGAAAACATGCTTTCACATTGTCCTGCATTACATGCAGTATCTGCTGAAGAAAGCTAATGAAGCTTAGAAGGATAGCCTTAAGGAGAAGCACATAGCACATTTAATGAAAATATGAATAAAAGCTATTAGTAAGCAAGGCCAACAGTTTGGCTGCTCTCTATCCAAGAACTATTTCCAAGTCTTACATACAAACAAAACTTGCTCCCCACCATCACTGCATTCTACAAATATTGATTACACTGTCAAAAACTTCTAAACAATTTCAATGGAAGAATTACTTCAGTTACATTGTAGGGCACTGCAATGAAAACCAAAAGGCGAGAGGTAGTTTTTACGAAAGAAAGGTTATAAAAAATATTGAATTTTCTGTTATCATTTATTTTTTCTGAAAATGTTATCATCAGTGTGTATATAGAGAGAATCTTGGGAACTGTGTTCTCTTTGAAATTAGAGGTCAGTTCAAAAAACATGATAAGCAGCCAAACATACAAAACACGACAAGAACACTGAGAAATGAAAAAAAAAATATATAAAACTACTTAAAATGTTTAGCTCACCTTTCCAACAGCAGCAGGTACTCTGTTGGTCTCCCCTGCTTTTGGCTTTCATTGCAGTGTCCAGCATTACAGCTGAAGGAAGAGTACAGCAGAACCCCACTAATTTACCTTACTAATTAACATACCTCAATCTGCACACAAAAATCTGCCACTTTCTCAACTTCTTAGGCAAAATAAAAGTAAAAATCCTGTCGAGATGGCTTCTATCACCCAATTTGCATCATATTTATAAATATGCTATGCAATATTAACTAGTACATTATTCAATGTTGCCACCAAAATGTAAACTAAACTAACTTAATAAAGAAAATAAGTTTCTTTTAAACACCACCAAGTACAATGTCACTGACTTGCTCATTTTGAAGCTTTGAAATTAACAAAACTAACTGCCCACTAGTGAATTAGGGAGGCTCTACTTACTTAAAATTGTAATTTCCTCGTTGACATGCTTTTACCTACAATTTTCTCCAGATTGCATTGCATTGGGAATACAACAACTACACTTAACTATGTCCTCTTATATAATATAATTAGTGTCCTATCATTGTTTTAATTATTCAGACTTTCTCTTTTGGAAGATTACATATCTTCAGTTTAGTGTCTTAGTTTTAGAAAGAAGAACTCTTAGAAGAAAGAGTTTTACTTCTTTCTTCTCAGTTTTTTGTTGTGGTTTTTTTTTTTAAATATGCAATATAAAATACCAAGTGAAATTCAGCTCTGGTATATTATTCTGATATTTAATGAAGACCTATTTATCACTTGATTTTCCAAACCAAATGACAGATTATCCCAAAATATCTTAGATGTACACCCCTGTGCCAAGCCAAAAACCAGAAACCTGCATCATTCCCTACTGCCAGTCTTTTAACATAATCAGTAAATCACATGGCATTTCTGATCTGGGATGGTGTTTGTCAAGCTTACAACAGTTACCAGTTCAGTGCAGCTCCCACACTTCTCCAGAAGGAAAGACTGCATACTATTACATTCAAGTATTCGAATTTCAACTGTGAAAAAAATCTTACTGGTCTGACATCGCCACATGAGTTGGTGAATTGCCGTGCTAAGCCAAAATCCAGCATAAAACACTTCCTACAGGTGCTTGGAAAACGTCCCATTGCGAAGTTTGACTAGGAAGAAAAACAAATACAGATATATAATAGATGAATACACACAGGTTTCAATATGTTCACATATTAATGCAATAACGCAACCGGAAAATTCAGGTTCTGTTTCTCTATCCTTCATTCCATGTTTTTTTTCTACTGAAGTCCCACTAAATTTGAAGAAAACATTGTTAAAAAAAACCAGGCATCCAACTTAGCATATCTGAATATATGAACATCTGATACATATCTCTCCAAAGAGATTGTCATCTTATGTTGTCACTTAGAATATATTAATTTTTAGCAAGAATTTTCCAATCATGTCACCTACTCACAGAATTTCAGCATTGCCTGATTGATCACAAGGAAATCAAACAACCAAGGATTTCAAGGTTGGGGTTCAGCACAAAGCACAGTTAACTCCAGCTAATTCTTTCTCACCTATTTCACTTGACATTCACTGCCTCTATGCCCTTTCCCTATTAAATGAAAGCTTAAATGGAGATGGATCAGGGAGAATACAAGTTTTATATAATGTTGCCAGGAAGAAGTGATGCAAATGAAATTTTCTTAATGTACAGAAACTTACTGGAAGTTTTATGTAAGCAACATTCATCTGACAGGAAACTTAGCAATATATGCCAGATATAACCAGCCATATTTGCATCTATTAGAAAACACAAAGATTTGCTTTTTATTTATTCATTTACAAATTTTGACAGAGTGAGTTCTAATGATATTTGTAATACAGAGCAATATTAAACATAGGTGATTGAATTTCAGGAATAAATTCAAAGAAAAACAGAAAAATTAATAAGAATAAAAGTGTGATACCATCAGGAATGCACTCTCCTCATACTGACATATTGACAATAGAACTTATTAGAATTGCACAATAAAACAATAGTTTTCTCATATAGTCTGTCTTTCATTTCCTTGTTTGTTGAAAATACAATACATAAAAATTGCTATTGAATGACTTAAAAATACACTCTACAGTTAGTATCTATTCTTTCAGATTTATTATATGACAATATTAATTGCCATTAGTCAAGCACATTATGTCATATCTCATGGCAAATACTCTTGGTTACATGATGCTAAAGATAAGAGTCGGAAGTTTTAACTACAAAAAATTGCAAGGAGGCCTAAACTGGAGACAATGAAAAAGACCAAAGTTACTGTTGTTGCAATCCAACATCAAATTAATTAATAGAATTAAATAACATTAAATAAATTAATTGCTATTAAATTAATTAATAGAAAAAATCTGCCCTAGCTGATGATTAAACATTCAATTTTCTCTCCCTTCTCATTTTTGCATTTTAGCATCTAGTATAGAACCTATTCTTACTCATGCAGCCATCTAATGACCACATCTTACTTGCCTGTTTTGATTTAATGGGCAGACTTACTGGTTTTATGTCCCTGTGCAGGAATCCCACAGAGTGAATACTTTCAATAGATTCCAAAATCTGCTTCCCAAGCCGCAGAGTGGTACTAATGGTGAACGTTCCTCGAGACTGGCTACGACGCAGGTCTGCCAAGTTCCGACCCTGATAAAATTAAAAGGACATTTTCATAAAAAAATGCTAATACCAAGATTCACAGATGCTGTAAAGTCTTCCTACTTCTTCTTTAGTTGTCCGTGATTAACCATGAAATACTCTCAATACCTATTTTCACACTCAAGGGTAACACATCTCACCTAAATGTAATGACTGTATGTCCCCGAGTATTTCCAATACTAAAGTTAGAATCTGTTTTTGAAAATATGAACCTTTGTACCTTTCTATCCCTAAAAACATAGAACAAACTAATCCCTATTAGAAGACCAGCACAAACACTATTAGTTAAAATTGTATTTGTGTCACACCCAAAAAAAGGCCACTGAGAAAATGCTCATGAACACTTCTTCACATTCACTTTTTTAAGGAAAAGTAGGTAATTTAATTATACATTATATCAAACAGATGAAAAATATATTATGTAGGAAATGCAACCCCATGACATCACAGAACTGTTGTTCTGCTAAAATAACAGATAAACAACAGTATGAACTAGAACAGATTTTTTCAGTATTCATATTCACCAGGATGACAAAGGACATTAATCACATAACTCTAAGTGCTAATCACCTATTTTATCCTTTTTTAAATGAACAAGTCTTTCAGTAAAATGAAGTGGTTTCTTTTACTCGCAAAGGGTAATTTTTCACTTTTATAGAAAAAGCCAACAAAATGCAGAGACTAATATAATACATTTTAGACTATCTTCAAGTGAAGACTTCAAAGGAATGTAAAATATCTCAGAAGACATCAAAGTTCACTCTTCCAACAGTCAGGTCTTTCTCAGGATGCAAGCTTTCTCCTTTTTTGAGAGAGTTACGGAAAGGATATAAAAAGAAAAACATATAAGGGTATGCTCAATTTAGGTTCACTTACTAGAATGCATTTGTGATCTTTGGGGTTTTTTGGGTTTTTTTGTTTAGCATCCTCTAAAATCTTACTGATATCTTCATATACACTTGGCTAATAAACCTAAACACACAAGCAAACATTGAGCAATCGATTTGATACACTAACCTGCAACTGCATGACCACATAGTTAAACCTGTCATTCCGTCCACATCCTATGAATCTACAGATATGATCTTTTCCTAAGAGAAGAAGAAGCAAATTAGCCAATAATAATGAAATTCTGTGGTTTATTTTTTTAAATACCTAGGAAATTACTGGAAAATACATAAAATAATAAACTAAGCCCCATACCGGTCAACAGAAATAAAACCAAAGTTAGTTCTATCTGCAATTAAACAGAAGTTTTCTCCCATACCACAACTCTCACTCTTCCATAAGAAAACATGCATGACAACATGCCCAAATATCCACAAATTTGAGGCATTTTGCACTGGAAAAGGTAACTTTCTTACAAAGCTAATGGTGTGTAATAGACAACATTCCTAGCCAATATTCTTCTTTTCTATAAGCTGCTGCTGCCATGATGAAAGAAAACAGTAGTATTACCTGTGAGTAATGTTTTATATTAAAAAATTGCAGAAAATGTAATTCAACTAATCCAATTTATTAATATCTTTCTCTAGAACACAATCCTTGCTGTTTAGCTACAAAAGATAGATTGAGCTCAGGTACACTGAAACAGAAAAAAAAAAAAAAAATCAGAGTTTTGTTTAAGTCGATTTTCTTTAAAGTCTCCTCCTGTCCTAGGAGGAAACTGAGGACAAGACAGGTCAAAAATAATCTCCCTACTATCCCACAGATGTAAGTAAAAGCAGAAGATTCCCCAAGTAAATACAGAGCAAAAGGCAAGCCAAAGGCTGCTGCTGGGAAACAGAAGGGGAATGCAAACCTCTTGTCATTTTGGTACCAGTTTTCATTGACTTGGAGAAAAGCTGGGAACCCTTATGACCCCACTTAGCCCTACTCTAGGACAGAACAGGCAACTGTAGGATTAAAGTTCCTCAGGCCATTTACCTTTCTTTCTCACACCAATGGAAGCTACAGACAATAGAAAGCTGATGATCTCAACTGGTTGCTAAAGACATGTAAAATTTGTCACTTAATATTTCTATCATAAATTTCTTTACCCTTAGCATTACAAGAATGTCATAAACCAAGAATTACAATAATGTCATAAATACCATCCCATTACTGTTTTCAAAACAAAATAATGTCTAGCTACAGATCTGAGGAGACTTTTTGCTACTGCTGCACTCATAGCTCCATCAAAACCCTAAAACTTGACCCTACAGCTTCTAAATATTTTCAATTCACTTGAGAGAAAAGTGGTTGTCTGTTTCTTGCTTGCTCAGGAAGCTGCCCGCCACATCCAATTTAAAAAGGTAGGTAGGCCCTTTTAAACAAAATCTTCAGGATTCATCAAAATAATTTATTTTAAAAGAAATCTCTACATTTCTGCAAATACATAAGTGCTAAACTTTAAGTATCACTGATTTTCCTCCACTTTTTCCTTCCACCCATTCGTTCAAGTAAGACAGGCAACATTACAGACAGCATAATTTTAGGAAGAAAAAGGATTAGTAGCAAATTTATCAAGATGAAATTTTGTCTATTCATTGATGCAGTTTCCATTAATGAATTCTCATCTCAAATATTTATGATTAATTTTACAGTCACTTGTGGGTATTCTGAAAGAACATCTTCAGCGAAACATATGTTAGTCAGATTTTATCTGACAAATTCAGAAAATGTCCAAAACTCAGTTTGGTCAGAGAAATCTCATTTTGACTGGAGCACCAGCTCAGTTTGTGTGGTAAGTTCCCCAGAAACTTTTACGTAAAATTGAGGAAAGAGGCAGGACAGGAGTAGAACCCGAATATCTTATCCAAATAGAATGATCCTCCACCACTCCAGTGGGGCTATACACACCTGCTACAGCCTTTTCCTCAGCAGGAAATCAGTGTTTTCTCACACCTGTGAGCTACATGGCTGGGCTGCAGGGCGAGAAGATGATGGTAATAGGCTGCAGGGAACAGCTTTGCTCTCGAAAAACCTCCAAGGGAGGGTGCTAAGCCTGCGTGCCATTCCCCAGGCTGCTGCAGTGTAGCACTACAGCAGCTTTACAGCCTACACCAGACACAGCCCATCACTAAACTACGCTCGAGAGCTGTAAATGAGTGAGGGAGAAGTCTGTAAGGTTGTGTGAGACAGAAACCAACTGAGTGAGTCTCACTCTCACTGAGTGAGATGTGATAAATCTGTCTTCTCCCATCTGACTGTGGGAACAGATGGCCTAACAACATGGTTAAACAAAACAACCATCTGTTGCAGCAGATCTCTTTTTTAAAAAAAAGCAAAGATAAGGAACTTAAAGAGTTAAACAATATTCTGCAACAATAACTGGGAGAGAGCAGGGGGAAAAAAATTAGGATGTAATTGATGACTCAGATGTAATAAATGGCCATATCAGTGAATGCAGTTCCTCCTTCATAATTAAGAGAGAAGTCATACAATTACTCACGTATTCCAGCATGTTTTGCTAGCTCAGAGTCTTAAAAAGAGCTTCTTTGAAGTTTTTCGTTAGTCACTGTACCATATACAAAGTTACTACTTTTATATACTTCATTATACCACATAGCTATTACTCATTTTACCCCTGCAATAATGACCACACTCTTTTAATTTTAAAAATTTCTGAAAGTAAAGAATGGTAAGAAATAGCGCATCCTTGCACTTCTGCCAACAGCTATTCTTATTTTAGTTTCACAGTTTCTCTGAAATAAGATTCTAATATGGATACACTCAAAAGCATGTTTATAACACTGAGAATGTGCCTAGGTCTAGTATAGACTAGAAGAGCTGTTCTGCTCTAGACATATTACACCTGTTTATTCTCTTCTAAAAGCCTGTTTCTTCATAATATTCCACAAACTGTACAATATTTTTCAAAAATCAGATCCACACATCAAGAAAATCCTCACCAACGCTGCAAGCTCACTGTCTCTCATTACAAACACAGGAAACTTTTCAAACGTTTGAAAGAAAAAGGATTTTCATGACAATTCTATTCATTCCTTTCTATGTCCAATGTAACTAGAACACCTTGCAAGAAGAGAACCTAAGCCCTTTGAGAAAAGGAGAGTAATTATATATATACACCTACATACATACACAACACCAAAAAGAGAGAGAAGAACAAGATAAAAGTTGGTCTCAGAGGATGTATGCTAATAAAAGGTCGTTAGAAAAATATCCTAGAAATGTGTACAATTTCACCTGGTCTGAATCTACATGAAAAGAAAAAATTGTCAAGAATAAGACTAATTTCTACATGATAAAAAAAAGCATTAAAGAATAATAACAAAAAAATCTTTAAGAAGCAATTATAAAGCTGTTTTCTATTCCCCATTTTCATCCACTTTTCTTGATTTTCCCTATGCTTCAAATTTTTAGCTCTTCCATACTGCAGATTTGTGAAGGTAAAGGAATTAATGCAAATGGCTCCTAGGAGCAAAGATTTTCTGTAAAACATAAAATGCTCTCTACCATAACCTTATTTAATTAAAAAAACTTCTAAGTATGGATAAAAAAGGTGCATGTAAAAACAAAGTACTGTATTTGTGCAAATTATAAATCGCAATATATGCAAAAGGTTTACCTTTGACCCATCTCTTCACTGTTTGCTTTACTGATCACCTACAACATTCTCTATCTAAAACCAGACCAGTAACACTGTTAAGTGTAAACTTCCACAGCAATGACAGGAGGTCACCTCTAGTGTTACTATCACCACCACCTTTTTTTTTTTAGTGCAAATAATATATTTAGATTGTTGTCTCATAAGAAAGATTGTCAAGTGTTATTTCTAAAGATCTGATACAAAATCTGCGTTTCAGTTATACAAAAGCTTCTATTTATTATTTTCTCAGAGAAATAATACTGAAAAATTAAGTAACAGAAATATCTATTTGGATTACATATTTTGTGGATTATTTGTCTCAGTGGATCTGTTGTTCAGGCGTTTCATTGTTCAGTTCTTTTTATCTAGATGTTTCCCATGATTCAATAAAGCCAAAGACTCTTCTGCAGGACGACTTGGGCTGTTTGGAATTATAGTTTCCTTATCAGTATTCCTCTGAGAGTATAACGTCTGTAAGGCCCTATGGCAATTATTCACACATAAATATTTTATTATTTCATCAATTTTTTCCACAAATATTTCAAAATATACAAAATTTTTGACTAAGAAAAAATCACTTCTCTAATATCTTAGCTGAAACTCCACTATACTTTAATTTACAGTAGAAAGTTAAAATGCACTCCAGTTACACAGTCCTATATAAGGCCATGTTTTCATAAATACATTGGGATTGTAGTGCTACCAAATTCCAGTGTTTTCTTCCCGATCTATTAATTTCCTTATCATTTAGTTGTTTCATCTATACCATTTTAAAGACTCTGGGTTTTGTAAAAATAGAATCAAGCTCTTCTGTGCAGAAAAATAACACAAACTCTTGGAAAAAATAATTCTGAGCATTTAAAAACCCCAGGAGTTATGGAGTATTTTGTTCTTCAAAACTCATTGTCTTCAGGATAATTTCTTTCAAGAACCATGACAAATGTTTTCCAAAGTTTCAATTGACAATACTGAAATTTACTATTCATCTCTGGACTAGAAACCTTAAAATTCAAAGAAAATGTCCTTGCTCAACCACATAATACTAGATATTTTTGTGAAATTCTTTAAACAGCAAAAGCGTAGGAACCGTTTGTTAACATCATAACATGTGACATGCTTGCCCTCTTAAATCTATAGAGGCTGTCAATTCCTGCTGCAGTGTGACCTTTACAGCACATTAGGCAGCACCATATGTCATGCAGATTTTGTTTTATTCAAACAAAGAATTTGGAAAAATTTGGCTGCTGACAGGAATGTATGTATTATTCAAAATCTTCCAGATCAAAAATAAAAATCTTTCAAGAAAAAGCCACCCTTTAAACCTTCTTTCTGTAATCCTGTGTTCTGAAAAGCAGTGAAGAGAAGCCACTGCATATTTCTCTGTATTGATAGCTTCATTAAAGTATCTAAAGGTACAGAAAGTGTGACTATTCAAACTCTGATTCAAGGAATTGAACCCTGGAAGTATTTCAGGATTTTACATGCAAGTAATTTTCTCATACAAGTTACAGTACTTTAAAGGTGGGGCTTTTGCTTGTGGGGATTTTTTAAAGTACGTTTCCCATTTCAACATTAGAATTCTTAGCAATACCTGCAAAGCAAAGAAAACAAATATTCTTATCCTAGATGCTATGTGAAGGACCCTCAAATATTCAATGCTACATAGTACAGGAAAAAAAAGACCACCTTAGAAGAAAAAATAAAAACAAGAATAACAACAAAGTCTAGAGTAAAAAACAAAGAGAAGATATGGATTCAGAATAAACTAAATCTGAACAGAGGATTTTGCAGCAATTGAATTCTTTCGGTTGTTCTTTTTATTTCCATGTCATCCCATTTCAAAGAAAAGCTTCACTGTAGCAAAACTTCCAGAATCTGAAAGAGCTTCTATTCCACTTTTAATAATCATTTACCAATAACCTGCAGAATATAGGAAATATTTACTCAAACTATTATTATAATTACAATGATTTTTTTCAAGAAGTTACACCGACGTTCTACTTCTCACATATCCAAGGTACATCCCTACCTTGCAGCTTCTTCAAAACAGCTACTTCCATTTTCAGCACTTGCTTTGGCTGCTGAGCTGATTCGACCTTCAGTGCAACGTTTTCCCGAGTAAGCAAGTCCAGTGCATCGTAAATTTCTCCAAATCCTCCACCTCCTATTTTTCTCAACTACATTCAGGAAAAAGAAAGAACAAAAGTGTATTTTAAAGAGGGGAGAAGAAATTAAATAAAACAGCAATACTTCTTTGTTCTGCCTGTCATACTGCAAACGCTGTTGTATCACAAACAGATTTTAAAATAACAATTATATCCTTCAGTACATAAAAGAGCTACTGAATAATTGACCAAGGTATGGCTAACCACAGTTAGGAAGAGAACACACCTGATCCCCATCTGCACTATTGTATATAGTATAATAGAAGAGTGCAGTAGTATTCCCAGCATGAATCTGGGCAAAGTCAGCATGCTGAATAAAGTCTTTCCTCAAACAGTCACATACAGCCCAGAGATCTTCAAATACAAACGAACAGTGACATTTTTAAAATATCCCATCTTTTTCTCTTTTCAGAAATACGCACACTGAATAATAAAGGTATAATGTTCTACAAGTTCTTAGACTTCATGAAAAGAGAGTATTTTCTATTATATGGAGTGGTTTACACAGAGCAGCTAAATCATAAATTATAAGAAATGGTTGAGATTATCTTTGAAAATACATCCCAAATGTTACTCACATTTACTTACAATTCACCAATATCACTCCTATTAACAGATAGACTAAAGAAATTTGCAGCACTTAAAGTTTCATCTGTGCAAGGAAGAGGTAAAAAGAATGCTCATGGCATACTGATTAGTTTGCACTGCATTCAGAGCAAGTATTAATAGGTCTTTTTTCACTCTGTTCTAAGTGGTCACAGGGAACAGACGCTTCTTTGATTTTCAGTATCAAAAATGTCAATGTTGTTTCACAAAATGCCTCCCCTGGCTAACATTCTAAAGCTGATGAAAGAGAAAAGGAGACAAAAAGAACCCCTAAGACTGACATGGTTTTCTAAATGTCACCTGAAAACACACAGTTGCTAACATTATATGACTACACTGTATTAAATGTCATCTAAACAGTCCAGGGTTCTAGAGAGCAGCAATATGCTGACCTATCTTCAGATTCGGAAAAGTAATCTAATGTCTCCTAATCCAGACCACCAGACATTTGACTGAGCAGGAAAAACATTTTTTAAAATAGCCTAGGCTCTATGAATAAGGAAAAAGACAACAGATAGCACATGAATTTAGCATAGTACAAGCACACCAGTGAGAATGCATGGCGAAAAAGGTGAGAGGAAAAGGAAAGAGGTGACACAGCCATGCTCACCCCCTTACAAATGTAGATGAGTTTATCATCTAATTTCATTTACGAGCTTTGAGAAATGGCCAGACCAAGAAAGACTGCCTTTGAAAGGGTTGTTTCTCTGCTTGTGTGCTTAAAAAAATTTCAAACAAACAAAAACACCACCACACTAATAAAACAAACAGATCAATTTATATCTTTAGATAAAGTACTCCAGAATCATTAACATACACCCAATAATTACATCACTCAGTAGTTCCAGGCACAAATTAACTTCTCTTTGATTGCAGAAAAAAATACTTTCCACATCCCTTGTCACCGAGTCACACACATTTAACAATGAGCCTGTACTTTCCTTGGTCTTATTTTTGCTGCCAACATCCCTACAGAAGCTTTTCTTATCCTTCCTCAGTCACAATTGCCAGCTGAGCTCTGGCTTTCCCATATATTCATCACACAGGGGCAATGTTTCCATGTTAATCTTGGGCAGCCCATGCCTGTTCCCACTTTCTGTTCACTTGCATTTTGCTTTCTAGTTCAGACAGGTGTTGACCATTCAACCCTACTGGCCTCCTGCCACATCTGCTCAAAATCTTTTACCATGACAAGGACCACGTTGCCCTTGTTTACCTCTGCATTACAATTTCCCACTTTGTACACTACTTTCAGACTTCGCTTTTTTGCATTCAGCATCTCACACCCCAAATTCCTTCTCTCCATTCTCTCTTCAACTTCTCTGTCTTTGTGTGCTTCCAAGCTAAAGCATACAATTTCCAACAAGTTTCATCTTGGTACTTTTGCTTACACTACATATTGAATGGCATTCTTAAACATAGCTAAAAACAATTATCATTACAATCAAGTCTCTCCAAGTCAGGATTGTAATAAAGGTTTCAAAGGCAAAAAAGAGGCCTGAGGAAAGGCATCAACAAAGGATAAAAGCAAATGCTAACAGACACCAGTAGAGCAGGAGGATGTCATTGGGGAAAAATATTTTATAATCTCTTTCTTATGCTTACTTTTCAAAATAGAATCAACCTAAATAATGTCTAGGTTAAAATTAAATTTAATTGAACATGGTTTATAAAAATGTTCATGCCCAAAAATTTTAAGTATGGTTTTCACAACTGCAAAGAACAAGGTCCTCAACAGCAAAAAATCTGAAAACTGCATTTCAGTTTCTTCCACTGCGAGACTGTCCCATGAAATTCTGAATTCAGGAAGTCTATCACCTTACATGCCATCAAGAAATCCTTAGTGTTTGCTACAGAAGATAAGAAATCGAAGAGTTACCCACAAGTAACTCAAGTTACCCACTTGGCACTCATCTACCTGTAATACTTGATCTGGAAGACATATAAGTGAAAATGTATAATAACATGAAATGAACTACAACCTGCTTTCAGAATTTTCCAGAAGACACTTATGTCATCAGCAGTCTTTACTACATAGGAAAGAAAATAAACCTGAAGTAAACACGGCTACTGTTGCACACATCAGACAGCTAAGTAGTTTTGTGGATAGTGATATATTAGTATGTCAGTATCTATTGTATTTTGTATATTATTGTATCTAAAATGGTATTTTATACTAATTGATCTGATTCAAGACTATGCTTTCAGTTTTTAATTCACTGCAGTACTGAGATGAAATATGAGAAGGTATTTTACAAATACTTATACTCCAGAGATAGCTATTTAGGTTCTATTTACCTAAAAGGAAATACAAAGATTTGCTACATAAAGTTAGTATCAACTTCCTGCATATTTAAATGAAAGATAGGGCACAAGGCAGTTGAAATTATTCTCTCTTATGAATTTGTATCTTCTATGTTCAGTCTTACAATTCTAAATAAAATCTTGAAATAGGGGAGTAATATAAAGCAAGCAATTCCGAATCCATTCACAGCCTACTACACACACAGAGAGATACTCCAAATGCTCTATTGTGATCTGGCCTTTTTTTTTTCCTTTTTATTTTTTTTCTTTTAATTCTAAGCAAAAAAACCCAAAGCAATCAGAGGAATGGAGAAGGAACTACGAGAACTCTGCCTGTTTCTCCCAGCAAAAATAGCTTCAGATGGATACTATTTCCCTCAAGATGCAAATCAAGGATACCGACAGCAAAAGGGAACAGAGCTATTTATGGTAAAGCCAATGCTGGCACACAATCAAATGAATACAAATCAGCTGAGAATAAATCTATGCTATAAAATCCAACAAACAAAAGGAAGAGCAGCAAGGTCCTGGAAGATCGTCTTATATGAACTAACGTATTTCACAAACTTACTAGTTTCAGGGGAGGGCATCTGACTGATCTCCAAAACGGACTGACATAATCACTGGCTGATCAGTTTCAATATACTAACAGTACTCTTCCAGTTGTGCTTGGACCAGGCACTACATTGGGATTTAAGAACTCTCCTAGGTCCTTATCAGGGAAAAAAAAAAACAATAAACAACCCACCTTAAATCCTCATAACTTCTTTTTAAAGTAGGGTAAGAGAAACAAGTAGTTTTAAAGCTCATTCACAATTTAATGTAAGTATTAAGCAAAATATATCTCACAAGAATTTTCAAATTAATTTCAAAGCACAAACCACTTCTTTCTAAAAACATGTTTCGAAGAAGAAATTGAATTGCAGGAAGGCATACTCACCACCTTCCATCTTTCTTTGACCAATATTCCCACACTGAGGATGTCAGGCTGATCCCCTCCTCCACTCATTGCAACCTCCTGGGGCGATGGAGCTGCTATGCAAAGTCTGCGTCAGTAGAAACCATCCAGATCCCAGGAGTGGCTTCCATTTAACCAGTCACTGCAGAGAGAGCAGAATATGGGATCTCAGTGATTAACCGAATAACAAGAAATGCAGCAGAAGTTGTGTTTCTCACCCAGCACCTGAACTAGTTTTTGTATCCCACAGTGACTAACGTTGAAATTTTAGTCAAACAGTTTCCAGTACACAAAAAATTCAAGGATATCCTTCCTTAATTTTTTAACCTCCTCTCTCTCAAATCTCCAGTACCAATCTCAATATAGAACTAATGAACTTAAACATTTTCAGAGGTATATTCCACAAGCAGTTTTAAATTGCTGCAAGGCATAATTACATTTAAACTTAATTTTAATAATCCCTTTTAAAATCTAATTAATAACTTACTAAATAATTGTTTAATTAATAGTAATATATAACAGCATTAAAATAATATTAACCAAAATTAAAATGTTAAAAATACTTAGACTTCAGTTGCACTGCATACAGACTACTTCACATTTAACAATGTGTTTCACATAGCCAGGATTATTTATGATTAAATATATCTAAAGTACAATTATGTCAGGCTATAAACAGCTGTCTTTGGTAAGGAAAAAACAGCTGTCTTTGGTAATTTTGACCATTTATTTTTTTAATTTCCTGGGTTTAGCAATCATTGCTAAATTGGATTATAGATAGTATTATAAAAAATTGTACTTTGGAGATTAATATATCCATAACGGCTCCCATCAGCAACTACTACAACCAATTAAAAGCTTCTTTCAGTTCTTTGAGCTTTTCTAGAATTGTGCTTATTGTTACACTGGTGTAATGATACTAATGTAACTGTTTGTGTAAGTGCTCTTATCCAAAGACAATACTCTTCAAAAAGTATATTTGTTTTAGGTTATTTCTATGGCTTTCAAAATAGCATAACTGCAAGTGAACAATGCTTTTCTCCCTGAATCAACACACAAACGATATGCAAAATTGGTAAAACCATTCTGATTTAAATCAGCAGTATGGTTTTTCATGTGGCTAAATGCCAATCTTACTCCAGGGACTAAATTATGCTTTTTTAGTAAACACTCTGCTGCTTAAACAACGTGGCTTTTTAAGACAAACATTTGTTTGACACGACAGTAACTGGTTTTTTTCATGTTCTTTCATATTTCTTTTTCATATTATATTTATGCCTTTTTGCTTTGATTGGACACTATGACAGTTGAACCAACTCCAAATAAAACAGACCCCTCTGGAGAAATATTAATCTGGATTAGTTGAGGATCTAAATTTATACCCAATGAGAGTGGATTACATCCCTGTAAAGGAGTGTTCATTTAGAATGCGTAGCCTAAATTGGTTTAATTCAAATGGATGAAAGGAAATCAAATTCAGACCATGTATTCTGAGTAACAGCATCAATCCTGCAATTTAATCAGGTTGAACTAAACCAGTTCAAATTCTACTGGTGATAGTAAATTCTTCCTTGAAGATAAGGTCAAAATTCTAAAAAGAACTAGAGCCATTTATGTGAACCCCTTTAACATTACTAACCACTGACCATAATTACTGTCCTTTCTAACAGAATTATTATAACACAGTCAGGAACAAAGACAATGAAAAGGCACTAATAAAAGGGAAAAGATCTGTTTCCAGAATTACATGCTTAAAGCACATACAGTGGTTTTTCCCCTAACTCAAATGTTTGCTTCTCTTTCCACCACCTGCCAGTTACATCAAAGCAGGCGTTGGTCTTCACAAATAAATTGTTCACTTCTATAATGGAATTTCAAGAGGGTTTATTTTTCCTAGTATTTTCTTAAAACAAGTAATGGAGAAACTATTCATCTCAGCAGAGCAAAATCTAAAATTGCAAGTAAGATTTTTGATGAAGGTCTCAAACATGAGCAAAAGTAATCACGTGTAGGAAAAATAGATGCTTTATTAAATCAAAGATATGACATTGCAGAGTTTTTTGTTTACACTGCTATCAGCCTTGATCTGATTCCTGATTTGATATTTAACTTTTTTTTTAAACACATTTAAAGTTACAACTTATAATCACAACCCTGGCAAGTGTTTCTGAGGGCTATTCATTCATGGATTCTTGAGCATACTAAGAGAGCATCAGCAACTGGCCCAGAATGCAAAGGTACAACACATACATCGAAAGAATCACCCTGTGTTTTAAGAACTGTCACAGAAGGACTCTATTACTGTATGTAACATCTGCATGGCCAGGGTAAGAAAACCTTCATTGGTACAGAATTCCTCAATCCTATTCTAACAGACTAATTCCTTGTTCCATCTCTTGTCATCCTAGATCATTACAAAGCAACAATGTCTATTCTATATCACCAAGAACGGGAATTCAAAGCAATAAAACACCAGGACCCGTCGAACTGTCATGCATGGAAGGCAAAAGTTCTCTCCTGAGCCCCTGAAGACAAGGTGCTGAGCTCCTCCTGAAGCTTAATAATTAACTGCAAGCATTACAAACATGTTGAAGTCAATTTGAAGAATCCTTGTTTTTTCAAGACTTCAAGTAAAGAAGAAGAAGGATTCAGTGACAAATTTCAAGGCCAGAAGGCTTGAAATTGGTCCAAACTTTTACCTGATCAGGCCACTTCATAACTTCAACCCCTTTCAGTGAATTGGCACACACGAATATATAAGACTGCAAATGACCTTCACTGTTAACATGTTCCAGTGCGCTCCTTCCCTCACAGTAAACATAACTTGCTTTGTTTCAAGGTTTAATATGTTTAATTTTAACTTTTACCACAGGACTTGGTTACAGTTTTGGTAACCAAATTCCATTTCCAGTAACTTCACCTCATTTAAACATCTAAATACACTTTTTTTAACCTCCTGTAAATTAATACATTTAGCTTTAAGCCTTCCTTCACAACCATGAGTCTTTTACATGGTCCTCCTTCAAAACCCTTCTCCTTGATTCACATTCTTCCAGTGGTGTGGCCAGCAACACTGAGTTAGATATCCACACTGAATTACACTCCATCCTACCAATTCCTAATATGGAGAATTTTTTTATTATTATTTCTTCGTGATAGAAATCTTATTTCCCTAATTTAGGTCTGAAAGTGTTTTATACTTTTCCTAAACCATGACTTTATCAGATGCTTATACACCTCCATCCTTACACTCAGGCATTGCTACAAGAATATGGTTTTTAAAGACCTTACTCACAATCTGATCTAGGCAGAGTTTCATTGCTCTGATGTGTTCTCTAATGGCCTTAGCACTGTATAACTGCAAATCTGTTAGTTATTGATGTACTGCAGTGGATAAATATCTTTATATTCCTTACCTAATACCAGACAACGTGTGTTCTAGTAGGTGCAATTTAGGTTACAATCACCTCCCCCAAATCTATACAGAAGAAAAGGATATTATTAGAGATGACTACTCTAATTAAAGGACTTTTGGACAGACATAAATATGCATTCTTCGGAGGTGGTTCTCAGGTCAAGATTGAACCTGAAACTTCTCTGAATTTGGAAGGATTTGAATTCAGACTGTTTGGCCCATTCCAAATTTCACAGATGAATTAAAGACTCATAAAAGTAAATACAGTTGCATTTGTGTTACTGAAATACATTGTTTTCAGCATAGCTCTTTAACAGCCTACAATGCTGTTAACAATTTAAGAAAGTTCAGCATGTTCTGTATTCTACTCAAGCAGATGAATAATTAATGACACACGCTTTAGGTGCAAGCTTTCCCTTACTCATTCAGCAGATGAATCCTTTAGCAGTGCAGTTTTATAGGTGGCAGTAAGGCTATTTTCAACACAACAAACACTTCTCTATAATTCTCCTAAAAAAGTAACAACCATTCTAATTGCAATATATCTCATAAAATTCTGTATTCGTTAACTCATCAGTTTTCTTATCAGATCAGTTTATCACTTCAGAGGAACTTTTCAAGATAACAGAACTACCACAATTAAAGACAATTAGCCCTCTGTCAAATTTATTTCCAGATGACAGGTCATGGAGTAACTAGGACAACACAATGAGGATAGACTGTTCCGTAACATAAGCCTTTGCTGGGAACTGATCACAGTATAAAATAAGAACAGGTAAAGGAGCATTAGTGCTAATATCCAGAATACCATACAAACAGCATCCATTATTAAAATCCTTCTAGCCACTTAACTGATTTTAACTACACCTCGCCCCGCAAAAGACTTCTTTGATTTATCCCATCCAAGTATACTAAGAGATTACATGGTATTAGAAAACAACAGTGTAAAATTTCCAGAAAAAAAAAGCAATCTTTTAATGTAATTTGTATGCATTTATATAATTCCCTTAGAGATAGCCTAAACTGAAGCCAACCTCTGCTAACCAGCCTTTATAGATGTTTAAATTCAGATCTAAGATTGAGAAAATAGCACAGACAAATTTGGCTGGATGGAGGTACTGTAAGTTCCAGGACAAAGCAAGGGAGCACAGATGATTACTTCTGTTCCATAGAATGGAATACATGTCCCTATGCCTCCACTATGGAACAGTATCAACCTTTTACTATTAGGAACTCTCTGAGCATATCAGGAGCTCTACCTGCCTGCCTTCAGCTCTTTTAAAAAACTAGTAAGTTAACTGGAATCTACCTAAGACAGTTCCTATTTCTGTATTTTCTATTTTTAAGCAGAACTTAAAGAACAAAGAAAATTTTAAAAGGTCAGCATAAAGAGAAAAATCAGGGCAGGAAATGTTCAAAGATCCTAATTTCACCACATTTACGGTAAAGTCCACTGTCTTAGAAAGGTTAAGAACATGTTCAAATTGTTAATTGTAGGGATAGAAATTATTTAAGTGCGTCCACGTGAATATCTAAACTAGAAAGCTATCCTACACTTAAATCTGAATGTTTTCTAAATACATCCATTAAAAGCTGGTGTTTTGAAAATCATCATTCACCACATCGATGATAAAACTGAATTTAAGACCTTGACTTAAATTTCCAACTGTACTGGTTATAAAGAAAATATTTTTAAAAATTCAACACAGAACCAATGTCATTTTAGGTTTTCCTTCCTCAAGTGCTTGGGTGCCAAACCTACTCATCACCACTTGCAGATTCCAGGTGTGAAAATTTCCCAACTGTCTTGTGTGTTACTGCCAAAGAGTCTGTATTTCCTTCTGGCAACTTCTCCAGTTGTTATTACAAAGGTGGCGATATTTTCTCAGTTTGAAGACAGAGTTTAAAATGCAACATTCGGTTTCAGGTTTTATTTTAAAAATACATAAATTTCAAGCTACTACACTATTTCCAGTTTGCAAGAGAATTCAGTACCAAAATGTTATGAAAACCCAAGTAAAGTAAAGTTTATCAAAGGAGTGTATTACCTTCTACTAAATCAACTAACACATGTAGCAAAACCATATAAGTTTTAGGCAAACAAAACCCTTTTAAAGTCCAAAATAGAATATACAACTTGAAAATTCAATTGGACTTAAAAGCATTTGCATCGAAGTAAACTTCAATGTTTCTTGATCAGAGTACTCTATATCTTGCCACAAAGAAAGGAAAGCATCTGTGTGTGCATGACAGGGAGAGATTATATGGTTGTGGCTCCTATCAGAAACACAAAATGTCATTTATCACCTACAGAAAAATAGAAAATTTTGATCAAGGAAGAATTAGAATGAGTCAGAAATCAAAAACCCTACTTAATACATGACATTTTTGCCATGGTATTTTTCAGATGCATGAGTTAATTTCCTAATTTGATCTGTCACACTATAGCACAAAGACATGTCAGAAAAAGAGAAAGAATGGAAGTTAGCTGTAGGGAACAGGGAAAGGCTGGACTACTGTGTTGCTTTCAACTCAAACCAGTTGTTGAACTTCAACCTCAGGTGCAGAGCCTTTAACACTAATGTGGAAACCTAACCCTTGGGAGAAGTTAAAGTCATGCCAAATAACACTGTGTTATTCTCAATTTTTTTTCCACAACTCTGACTGAGTTCCAAATCAAAAAGAGGACTGTGGAACCTTATTAATTACTCAAAAATTAATTCTAAAACCCTAAAAGTGTCACTTGTTAAAAAAAAAAAAAAGCTGTATTTCTGTGCATTAGATTCACTAAGACTGTTGTAGTATTGACAACAAACCTAAATGGAACTAGAAGCATGGATTTTTGCTTCAAAAATTAGTTTTACTTGTCAAGTCTTCTTCAAAGAAACATGAAAATGTCAAGTCAGTTCTGCAGTTACCTTAATTATACAAGGTTTTACAATAATAATTTTTCAAGATCCTAGGAAAATTTTCATTGTAGGAAACTGGTAGTGAAGTGTGGTTTGGAACAAAGAAAGCTTGAAGTCAAACAATTAAAATACTTTAAACAGTGGCACAGTGTTATCATATCAAACTACTTATAGTCTGGATTTATCAGCAAAATTAAAACCTTTGCTTCCAGTTTTTTGAAATATTGGAATAGTAAGTTATCCTCTTAGGAATAACTCAGAATAGTAATAGCTCACCATTTATATACCAAGGAATAACATAAATTGATCTTTTAAGATGCTCCAAACTATTGACCTTTCCACTACTACTATCTATTTCTATTATTTCATAAATCCATTTTCTCAGCAAGGAAAAACATAGATGCCCAACACATGCGTACAACAGACAACTACAGGAGACAAGAAGGCAAGCAATACACTGCCCTGAAGAACTTCTTCCAAAGCCTGTGAAACTTTTCAGAGTAGATACACAGCAACTTACAGAGGAGAAGAGCTGCTGCTAAGGACTGTGCGAGAATGATACAAGGGCATGTACACAGCTAAATGCTTAATCCAAACAAATAAAGTTCAGGGCAAACTGTAATTATAAATGGGAATAACACTTAACTTCTTTGAAAATACAAGAAAATTGGCAGAGAAACTTTGATGAGACATTCAGATAGATGGCATGTGAATAGCAAAATGCTGTCTGCACTGACAGCATTCAAGTGATCAACAGGGCTGCCAGTGGCACAGAAGCAGCCCAGCTGGCAGGCACATGACTGCACTCATGGCATTGTGCTCAGGCTGCAGCACCAGCCATGAAGTGACCTGGACCTCACTAACAAAACCTGAGAATTCTCTTGATATATCAGTGGATAAAGCACATCACAAAAACATGGTGAGTGAGGCCTGACAGCTTGCTAAGCAGAATAGGAAAACGAACAGAGGAAAAAATCTTTTTTTAGTCTGTAATGTGTAATCTCTTAGCATCTTTATCTTTAGGGCACTGTAACTAAATCTGCTGCAGTATTGTGATAAAAAGAGGGCACTGGCTGTGCATATACAGGTATTCCATCTCCTTAAATACAGTACCTCTTCTTTTTGCTAACGTGTGAAATGAGGACAGCAACTACTACACCAAGAAGGATGACTCCAAAAGAGCCTAGCTGACAGGAAGATGGGAGGGAGTCCACATAGTGCAGGACATCTACCAAATTCTGACAGGCCTCCTCAACGAGAGGAACATACACCCATCCTGCCACACAACACAGCAACCCCTGAAAGAGTTAAGGAGGAAAGACACACCATCACATTACAGTTTATGCAGGAGACACCTTAGTTGTTCAAGGAGGATTGTACTTTTCAGAAGCAGATGAAGAGCGCTAAAGAAGTCAGGCGCAAAGAGAAGATGAAAAACCACAGAGACATTCATGCCAAGACCAACTCAGCACTGCTGTCAACACCCCTAGCACCAGAGGGTAAGACACAGCCACATAAATGGGTCCTTATGAACTGCCAAATGATGGGAGAGGTGGTAAATTGCTTAGTGCCTGGCTCTGGTGAAGGAAGGTAGCACTAAGGTAGGTGAATAAACACACAATATACTGCCAGCAGAGCAGCATAAGTTACTACTTCATCTTCAATTTGGCATGGTTGTAGAGAGAGGCTCTGTACAGTGCCAGGAAGTCTGTCTTCTTCACAGAATATTCCACAATGATCACATGGGCTCAGGCAAGATCAAATCTAAAAGTACAATACACAACAACAAAGGAGATGAGTATCGCATCTAAGACTGCCTAACCAGTTTGTCCCTAAAAGATATTGGTGCTGGAAACTATAAAGGTACAGGAGCTCCAGTCAACAATGTGGCTTGGCCAGAATATGCACTTGTTTTATAGCTGCAGTTGAAGGTGGCTTCAAGCAACAGTGACTGAAACTTGAGCTCCTAATCCAAGGTCCTTCAAGGTTTGAAATGGAAGACAGGTATTAAAGAAACAAAATGGAACTTTGGCAAAGGCATTTGAAGTTGGGACAAATCCAAAAATATCAATTTAATTTGCAGCAGAAAAAAATTAGGTTAGACAGTAGAAAAGCAGATAGCATGGACAGCTAATCAGAAGAGGAGACAGGCTGCATTAGACCGAAGATCCACCTAGTCCAATCTTCTGTCCCTGACTATTGCCAGCAGCTGATGTCTAGGGAAAAATACAAGGACACAGAAAGCACATGATCGCACTTGCCAGAATATTTTCTGCGGATATAGCAAGCTGGAACACAAAACACAAAGCCAAAGATGGTATTTCTGATTTTTTGTCTCAAAATTCATCGGAACTTTTCTGACCCATGAAAACTTTACCACCCATAAAACTCATAAAGCAAATTGTAACCTAATTCCACACCGTGAGAAGCACATCTTCGTTTCCAATTTGTCTTCTGCTAGTTACATTTGAGGTTCATTAACCCTTGTACAGGAAGGCAGTGTACAGTTGCTTCCTTTACATTTGAGGTTCATTAACCCTTGTACAGGAAGGCAGTGTACAGTTGCTTCCTTTACATTTGAGGTTCATTAACCCTTGTACAGGAAGGCAGTGTACAGTTGCTTCCTTTACATTTGAGGTTCATTAACCCTTGTACAGGAAGGCAGTGTACAGTTGCTTCCTGTTCACCTTTCAGTCCTACACAAGGAATACACCCTTACCATATGCCCCCTCATTCACCCCTTCAACAATTTGGTCTTTCACTGATTTTGATCACCACCTGTGTGTTTTTTCCAGTTCTACTACATCCCCTCTGAGATGTGGAGACCAGCATTGTTAGTAAGCGCTAACCTCCTATTTTCACAGAACCTGCAAGACCACATTCAAAAGACGTAAGTTCATCTCTATATTATTTATCCTATATGAACTGCTTTATGATAATTTTCATTCATCATTGCCTCAGAGTAGCAAGGTCTTTCTCTAGTTCTTCCATCTTCATATTTACTAATTTTAATACCCTTGTATCACCAGACTATGTAATTTCAGTATTTGCATCTTGTCTAGATCATCTGTGAATATACAGTACAGCACAGAGAGCTACTCTTTTTAGGCTGATGAGCTATCATTTATTAAGATCAATATTTTCACTCAGGTTCCATTAAAAAAATATTTTTGCACAAAGTGTTCACATATAGAAAACCTGACTCATGATCTTCCATCTGGATCATTAACAGCTCTGCTTTCAGATTTGGAATGGATTCCTCGGGTATCTAAACACAATGCTCCCTCAAAAGAAGGAGCCAGACTGGATGGGGCCTTGAACCACCTGCCAACCATGGCAGGAGTTGGATCGAGATGATCTTCAAAGTCCCAAACCAAATCCTTAAAAGGACAACTAAGAGGAACTGTTAGGTGACTTCATGGTACTATATGACCAGGAGATAAAATGGTAAATGAGATTCTGTGTATGTACATGCAAAATTATATATATCAGAAAAATAATCCTAACTGTTCATTAAACACATGAGAAACTACTAGCAATCAAGAATAAGATCTTCTTATTATTATATACAGTAAGAGAAGATGGCAACTCAATGCCAAATAGTCAAAAAAAAAAAAATCAAATGTTAAGAAATCAGATAAAGCACATGACAACATGAAGATCACATATATATCCATGGTTCACTAATACCTTGAGTATTGTATACAATTCCAGCACTTCTTATCTCAAAAAAGTTCAGAAGATAAGAAAATAGAACAAGATAATCAGGGATACAGACTAGTTTCCACATTAAGTAATGACTTACAATTTTTTTCAATGGATGATGGCAAGTAGAGAGGGGTACTTGACAGAGGTCTACAAAATCATTAGGGACATACAGAGGTTGGCTAGGAATCAGCTATTTATGATGTCACTTAATAAAGGAACCAAAAAAAGTCAAAATAGGTCAGCAGGAGCCAGACTCAGAGCAAACTAATCTGTGCAACTTCTTGCCAAAGGATACTGTGAATAGTAAAAGTTTACAATGGTTCAAGTGGACAACAGTCAACTACATGAAAAAGAAAAGTACTGTGGGTTACTGAAAATACACAGTAAGTATATTTAGTGCAGGAAGTCCCTCACTAAAAAATGGACAAGAACCAGAGGAAAGTATATTTTATATTATCTGCGGTTTTGTACTTTTCCTGAGGCACCTATTACCCCTGCTGAAAACAGATCTTTAGTCTACTCCAGAATTTTATATTCATACATTATGTTTGGGAAGATGGAGAGAGGACAGAGAAATTCTGCTCCCTGTTACAACATAAATTCAAATTATTTGAACTGACGAGATGCAACTCAAATTAAAATCTTGTGCATAATAAAAAGAAGCTACCACCCTAAAACTGTTGACTAACTAACTGTTGTGGGAATGGCATCATAAAGCAAACTAATTGAACTCAAGTAAACTCTTCTTTTCTGGCACTTATGTGAAGTTATTTTGACAAAAAAAAATATTATAAATGTTTGTATGCAAGAAGCACTCAGGAACTCCAAATACCATTTGCTCTATTGCTTCAACTTCTATTTTCCACACGTTGTCCCTTCCACTTTGTGTTGGGTTTAGTGTTGTCTCAGTGTCTCCATACAGGTTTTTCTCCCTGTACCTAACTTCAGAAAAGACTTGGAAATGCCTCTAATCTTTATACTTAAGTGATTTGATAGCTTGAATGCAGAGAATCAATATATTGACACATTTCCTAACTTCAAGACTATCTCCTATCTTTTTAAAGCTGCTGCAGAAATCCAGGGTCAGATTTTTGATAATGAAAATTTTCAGAATGCATTTTAAGTCACTGACAGTCAGATACAGCAATGTTATAGTTTGAATGGAAAGAAAACTTCATGTAAAAATCGGTTGTTACTTCTGGCAGCTGCAAAACATATAACAGTGATTTTTATATAGGTGACAGTACAAAAATTTTAGGCTACTAAATGTCTGAGCATCAAGAGAAACAAAGGTATAAAAACCCACAACTGTGATTTTTGTATCTACTTTGTTACTTCAGGGAACTCTCAATACTTGGTTTAATTTACAAAAAAAAAATTTTTAATCTCTTATGAGCAGCCATAAACAATTGCTGTAAAAGAACTGTAAGGACTTATGACTCTCCACAAATAAGCTACTGTGTAAAACTGATGAAAAAAAGGACAAGAATTCCCATAATTTTGTTGGCACTTGATATAATATTCACGACTCTTAACATTCTTTTCACTTTTCTAAATAGTTTTGGTTGGATATTTCTCAACATAATTTCTTAAGAAATCTCTGAATTTTAACTAAATTCTAATATTTTCTATCTTTCCCATAGAAAACACATTGGAGGCAAATCCTGAATACATCCAATACGATGGAGGCTTTCTTTGTTCTGGATTAAGGCATTTTTTTCCCTAATTACGTTCAGCATGCATAGACCTATTTTTGACATGGCACTACTTGCATACAAGAAAGAATTAAACAAAGATTTCTGCATTGTTTGCTAAAGAAGTGATCACACACTTTTAGTAACACAGAACTTCCCTTCCCAAGGCGACTAGGCTTTTACCACATCATTCAATATTTAAAACCATACAAGACCCTACAGCATGCAGAAAAAAACAGGGCAAAAGTATGCTTTTTAATCCATTTGTTGGTCACTATCAGTTGTCAAGGCTGACAAAAGGACAATCTGTTCCTGGAAATTTTGTTGAGCTGATAGCCAGTGATAGGAACAATAGAAGAGATTCAAGTTTCAGGTGCATTTTCAGAAGTTTTATTTAAGTGTTGATGGCTGCAGTATTGAATTGCAAAAAGTGTTTTTAATTTCCTTCCACACAATAGCTTTGCTTCAGTCTGGCAGCTAGTAAATAAGATTTCAATAACCACTAACAATTGTTCAGTAATAATTTTAAAGCTGAAAATTCAAACAAAAGTATGTAAGAGGCTTACAGCTTACTTCTAAGAGAAAAAAGCACTCATAGATAGAGTAATAGTCATGCTCTTAAAATATTAAATATATCAATCAACTAGCTAGAGATTTCTTTTTATGTGTGTGTGAACTAAAATTGCCATGCATATGGTGATGCATAAGAAATGAAGCAAGCCTATCAAAACATGCCAAGGATTTAAAAAAACCCCACAATTCATGGAAATTACTTCCCATCATCATGTTTAGACTATGACATACAATTCACACACATGAAGCCTAAATAAATAAACTAATCCTCTACTTTTGCCTTTAATACATCTACAGCTGCCTCCTTTGGGTTCCATTACTTATCATTTCTGACACTCTGCTCCAGTCCTTTCACTTCATACTACACGGAATAGCAGCCATGTCAAGAAATTCCAGCTCTTGCCTGACAGCCATGCAAGCTGCACAGCAGAAGGGTGTCCAAACCTCTCATCAAAAAGGGCCTGAGGAAAAGGAATCTAATGGGAAAAGGGGACAAGGAGGAAGATGCTAGATGTTCAAACACCTTCATGCTTCTCTCACGTTTCTTGTTGCTACTTCGTCATAATTGCTGAGATGGCCATCAAAGAGCTTTTGCTCTGTTCAAGATTCTCAGGTATAAATGCATCAAAGCAAAAATTCATTCGGGGAATCAGAAACATAGTATTCTTTATAATACTGCTATGGTAACATACTTTGTTATAAAGAATACGACACAACACACTTTTGAATAGCTTATAGAAGTGCATTGGCAAATGTTTATATCCCTTGCTCATGGATGGCATAGGTGCATTTGGCATAATTTGGACAGCAAAGAATCTGGTCCTGATGACGAGTTTAGCATGACTGGAGATGTCAAAAAGCCAGAAGCTGTGGCTCTGGGAAAACTTTCACAGTAGAGTTTTTTTTCTGATATAAGTAGAAAAGGCATACAGATTATCTGTGCAAGTCCCAGGATAGAGTGATATGAGAAAACGACACGCTGCTGTCAGTGGCAGCCCTCTTAGCACCGAAGCAATTAAGCGCTTGCCGGCTGCCTGGGCGGCTCTCGGCAGCACGGGCACCCCGGGCCGGGCGGCTCAGCACCCTGGCCAGCTCCGGCGGCCCCGGCCGGGCAGCGAGCGGGCCGAGGCCGGCACGGCGCCCCGAGCCCCGCCACCACAACGCTGCCTCTTCCAGTCTACCAGAAATATTAGTGAGATGCTACTAGGTCCGACAGGTTGAGAAGGACGCGGTTGAATAACTTGTATCTTAATAGGAATTTTTAAGGAGATCTCTCATTTAAAGGTTCCTAAAACATAGAACACTCCAGAAGATAACTGATGCTTATGTTTGGAAAGGATAAATGAAACTACTATGGTAACTATGTGCCATCGGCTCAACATCAATTCCAGACAAATAAGGGGACCTGACTATTAAAGAACTAAAGGAAGACGCTATTACTACGGCCATTCAGCTAAGTTCCCCTTCCTACCAAACTAACTTTTTACTATGGCATTACAAATTTGGCTAGAAGGATAATAGTTATCATGGCACTTATACTTCTGTAAGACATCTAAGTTTATATCACAGAGTACAGTCTCTTTTTAAGAAATTGCCAGAAAATCAATAGATCGTACATTAAATAATAGGTCGCAAAATATAACTGTAAGTTAACTGAACAAGTATCTCTCTAATTACTCCCATAGGAAACAATGTCCTACTTAATGCTGAAACATTTCTTACTAAGGAAAAAAATATAAAGTTTGTAGTTGATACCGAGATCAGGAAGTGGTAAAGGACAAATGGCATCAACTGGTTAAACAGATAGCAATCAACTACACATGTGCCAACTTAGATAGAAGAAGATCTTATTCGTCAAGGACCAGAGAATAAATGGAAACATCACCTAACATGACACAGGAATCAGTTACTTCTGATAGATGCATTTGCTGGAGTGTTAAAGTTATGACAACTATGGATGAATAGGCAAATAAATACTAAGAGAGATCATGATACCTCTGTATCTGCTCATTGTGGCATTGCTGCTAGAATACTATATCCACTTCTGGTGTTCAAAATTATGAAGCTCAGTTCCTTCAGATTATCTAATAGAAATTGCTTTAGTCAAGGAAATTGCAAAAGATCTTCATTCTGACACACAAACCATGTAAGTAAAAGGCTGAATCTTTAGATTCCTTAAATGCATACAAATATCTCCAAGGTCTTTAATTTTCATTAATAAAGATACTCTACTAATAGAATACTTCATTAACTCTTTCAGAGGATTCCTCATTACCTATAATTCTTAAAAGACAACACCATTATTTTCTACACTATATGCTCTTACTTGACTACTGCTAGCACATATAATTCAGGGAAGTCCTAGGGAAGCTGGTTTCACACATAAAGTTATCCTCAATAATCAACAATTCCCTTGGTCTTCACACAGTCAGATTGAGATAAGTGATGAGGTTTCTGTCTTTGAAAGTTAATTATACAAGCATATTTCATTATGAAAATACAATTATCCTAGTCATATTTAGTTTGCTGGGACTGTCTTAAGTTCACAAAAACATTCCAGGGATCAGTTGAAAAAATAAAACATCACAGAACCATGAGGCATAAAAATCAGTAAGTTTATGTATTACAAATATGGGGGTCAAGACACTCTCAAAAAAATGTAAGAATTTCCTACACATCAGAAGAGTGAAAAGTGCAAGATCAGATGCTAACTATCTTCCAAACAAATGTACAATCATTCCTAAAAACAAAAGAGCACAGTTTCTCAGAAATCTTTACAGGCTTTCATTTTATCCCTTACTTAAATAATGAAAAGCATTGCATAACAGTGTTACACATTTTAGGAAATATTGGCTGTATGTAAATAAAGACATTCAATTCCAAATCTCTCCAAATTAAAGCCCAGGCTACAAAAATAATCCTGATTGTATTGCTGACCTATAACCTGCCATATTTGTATATTTTGAATGTTTGAACACTTGATTTATACAAATAATTTGTCTAAAACTAGAAGTTTTACTTCAGATTGACTGAGAAGAGATTTAATTCTGTAGATATGGAAACAGTTACACATGAAATCATAATGGCAAAGTGTAAGAACCCTACATTGATAACAGTATTCTCTAAGTTCTTGAATTTACATAAAGGAAATACAATTCTGTCAGCACAAGTTGTAAGTATCTTCCTTTTTTTTTTTTTTTTTAACATCAGCATTCATTAAATTTGCTTGGACCATACTCAGTTTTAAACTGTGGTGAGATACTTCTGCATTTTGAAATTATTATTTAAACAACAACTAATTTCTACTCTATAAGAGCATAATGTGGATATACAATCACATGGCCAGCAGGGTTATGAGATTTCTACCAAGAAACAGGAAACATTCAATGACATGGGTGAAATCTGTGTACATATCTTTTTTTTTTTAGTAATACTAGAAGCTGGAATAGAAATAATACAGTTAAGAGCAGTAATAACTACATTCTTATTTATCAAGACCAAGATTCAGCTTTTACGTGTTTCAGAGCAAGGAATATAAGAGCACTTTATAATACGTCAACACCAAATATGAGCAGCATCTACTGCATGCTTACTCATATGTCAGCCACAGTCCTGATTCAGAGCATAAATCAATTCTGTCCAAACCTTTACTCCGCGAAAAAGAAATATTTCAGTGAGCCATTACATGTTGATGCAGGGCCTCACAATAGAATTGAAGTAGTAACTGCCAGTTCCAACAAGCCAGACAAAGTACAGCTGCCCCCTGATTATGAGGGGAAAATTGACTGATCAAGGAAAGATACATACAAAAGCACTGCCACATGACTGAGGTAACCTATGCTCAAAACTAAAGAAATATATGAGACCAACATAGAAAGAAGAAATGTCTAGCCTGAAATTAGCATCCTGCCCAAATTTCCTTCAAATTAACAGAGAAGAAAGTGCACCATCACCTCAAAGCAGCATTTCATGTAAACTGTTCCTCTTTCTCCTGTGTCCTTCCTGAACTGATGATAGGCAGGAAAACCTTTCAGCTGAGCACCCAGGCTACAGCAAACGAAAGGATCTGGTTATGACTATCTCAGCCACACATTCAGGGTGAAATTGCACATAAAAGCATGACCTGGCAAAAATTACAAACCTGTATCAGCCAAAAAGCAATACAAACAACTCCCTTTTTACAATCATTCTCTACCAAGTTAGTGAGTTGACTCAGTGTAGCTCAGAGATCAATGGGCACTAGAAAAGGCCCAGGAAAAGAACATCATTTTCCACTTAAAAACAGTAGCCAACTGTTAGATTGGTTTAAAAATAATGTGCAATTTCATCTGCAGGAGCTAACATGTGAAAAATATTCTTATATCTATGTACCTCTACAAATAAATAACAACTATCACCAGACAGTCAATAATGGAGCTTCTTTCCTGCACACATCTGCTTTACTGTAGGAGGGTCATGATTTGCTCCTCAGCTTCAGCATCAATTTCTTAGTTCTTGGCTGGTCAAGACAAGACCTGACTGGGTTAGCTAGCACGTTGCTCGCACAAGACCAGTCAATACTTTCTTCATACTAATCTATCCTGTGATTCTTCCAAGATTTTTCTCTAACCAGATGAATTATTCAACAGGTCTCCTCATCGCATATACTGTCTTGCTCAAAACTGCAAAACTGTAATTTCACGCAAAACCATCAAGATTAATACAATAATCTCCAGATCTTAATGAAACAACACATCAGCTTCACACAGAAAAAGAACAGTGATCCAATGTCAATTCTTCTCCTTCAACTCTCAGAGTACAATATGACAGTTTGTTCTAGGCTGACTTGACTTAGGGAATTATACTTTGATTTTATTTATAGACTACTGGAAATGGAAAATCAAAGCATCACATATGAACAGGGCATTCAATTCAATCAAACTTGAGGAATAGCACAGTCATTCTTTGTCTAATACGTTTTCTATGAGTTGATAATGCCCATTCTATATCTATTAAGCTCAAGATGCTGATAAATGGAAAGACAAGAAAATAATTATTCCAAGGCAGCATATAACTCAACTTAAGAATAGAAATACATTCTAAAAAGTCACCAGTTTGATGCTGGAAAGTATATTCTATTTACAGATCACTGCCTCCCTTTTTTTAATTCTTCAACACTGCAAAGCTAGAGTCATACTTCAGATGCTCAGAAGTCACACTGGTTGCCACGAGTGGCATTTGAAGCATTGCTATGGCAACAAGTAAACTTGACAGCTACAAGACTTATCCTGCTGATACACCATGTAACAAAGCAATCTAATTCTTACTATGTTGAACAACATTGTATCAAATAAGCGTTGTTTAAACCCTCACACAGCGTTAGTACCCTGAGACAGAGCATGACAGAAGCAACAAATACTATCCAAGAATTATTTGGGAAGTGACAGAGAGCAGAAAGAACCTCCTCCCAGAATCAATAAGCAGCTGCTGACTGGAAACAATTCCCAAGTACTGAAAAGACACAAGTTCTGAAAGGCAAGATCTCTCCTAACTGCAGATGAGTCTAGTGGAAAAAATTTGGTGTAATTTCAGTTGTGAGAGAAGTGTATTAAGAACATAATAAAATTATGTCTATATAAACAGACCAGGATGACATAAAACCTGATTCTTTATGTTTTTCCACATGTGAGCTCCACATAGTAACTTGTCCCTGCAAGAAGTAACAAATCTCTTTGCAACACCCAGATACAAAAATATGGCTACATATTAAAGAGACTTGACATCCTCTACAAGCTCTCAAAGCAAGTTCAGCATATTTTACCCTTCCATCATACATCAGACAGCTTTGTACTGCAAAGAAAATTACTCTCCTCATCAGTACCATCAGTGATCTGGCAAACTTCATCCATGAAAGAGGCCTTCAATTCTTCCTACTACTACTTGCACTGAAATGTAAGGCTGAGCAACATACACATATTTCTCCAAAAGGAAGAATTAATGGATAGAGTTCCTAATCAGTGCAATTCTCAATAATTGATTAATCTCTTCAGACAAAAAGCAACAGCATGAAATAACATTTGAGTAAGGCAATTCTGTGATAAAAAGTTCTCAAATGCACAGGACAAGAACCACAGAAAAACATGCCTGAACATAACAATGAAAATATTTTTAAATTTTTAACAAAATAGTTTCGTTAAAAACACTCAAAGCTTCTTCAGTTCCTCAATTTGCCCTCCATTCCTCAGTCCTCTCAAATTAAATCTTTCCCTTCTCCCCAAAAAAAACTTCTCAAGTTTTCAAAGATTAATTTCCATTAATTGAAAAATAATTTTGAAAAATAACTGATCAAAAGTTATGACTTGTCCAGCTTCTCAAAAATGGGAAAAGAATTCTCAACTAGATCAAGAGGTGAAGTGTCAGAAGGCCAGATTTTATTGCTTGAATTTTCCACTACTTAGGTTTCAAGACTAGTAACCAATAAGCTAATATAGAGAAAGCTAGACTATAAATTTAAACTGCTAAGAATGGCACCTCAATTTCATGAGCAGCTTAAAAAAAATCTGAGTTACTAGATTCTCTCAAAAGCACACTACTAAACATCTGGAAGTGAAGCGAAGAGATGGGAGTATTCCAACGCCAAAATTTTAATAAATAAAGTTGTAAAGGACAAATAAAAAAAACAGATTATATTTTCAGAGAAGTTATTTTGAAAGAACATACAAGGTATAGTTACTAAAAGCCACATTATATATAGTATTCAATATTTCTAATGAAAAGAGGGAAGTCAACTTTTATTCTGCCACTGCATGACAGAGAATACAATACAAGCATTAAAGCACTCTACTTGTGTGTGGAAGGCAGAAAAACGAAACTGCTCCATTTAGCTGTATTCTCTTATCCAACTGAAATTGTTTTTATTTCCTCTTCTAAAAATTAACGTTCAACTCCCACTTAAGTACCCCAGATACCATATTTTTAAACAGAAAAACAAACAAACAAAAAACCACAATGAGAAAAATATTTGAACAAGTTTCTTTCACCCTCAATCATGAACAAGAAGTCAAGTTCATAACAAGCAGTTTTTAAACACACTTGCCCTGTAGCTCTTGAATTCCTTAAGATACACCTTCTATTTAAACCATTTTGCATGTTTTAATTCTTGCCCACCAACACTTTAACAAGTGGCTTATCAGGCTGATCTGCTAGATCTATGGCACAACACGCTGCTCTGTGAGATCAGTCAAAGGAAGCTCAGGTTTCTTGAGGTGAGAGTGTTTTCACAGAACAAGGGAGGAAGGACAGTGGCTGGTCCATGTACCACAACGCATCCCTGTGAGACCACGACGAATCCTGGTGTCTTGTACTGAAAAGGCAGCTGTTTCTCCTCCCCTCCAGCCTAACACAAAGGCTTTGTGTAGTGCTTCCCCAGAGAAAAAGAAACAGACAAGGCAAGACACAGGAATACACAGAAACTGTCAATCTCCTTTGTAAAGTACCAATTCATTCCCACTGGATAAACAAGCCCTTACTAAAACAGAAAACACAGTAGTATATTAATATACCATACACTGCAACTTCACACGCTAAGCAAATGCTTAACCTTCTGTACGCATATATCTAGCACTGGTAGAAACTGATCGTTTAGAAGCCAGTTTTGAACAAGGAAAACCTCACTCATATCTCTCTTCTGTCACACTCAAAAATCTTCTTGATATAATCAGCCACACCGAGAAAAGCCTCTCTGGAACGTGTGATGTTAGAAGTATCAGAGCCTGCAGTATGCAGCAGCAGTACAGTGACTACACTAAACATAAGCTACGTCACGATATTCCACTTGCTCAATTTGTTCTTCTCATTCTAACCTCGTCCTTCCCAAACAGGAAGTTTAAAAAGATGCTGAGCTTCAAGTAAATAATGGTACATCAGGAATATATTAGAGAAGAACAAAGTATTTGTCAGGGATAATTGGTTCCATCTTCAATTTTTTTAAACTATATCTTGATGCAGTTTTCTAAAATAACTTCTGACAAATGACTACACATCCTATTGCAGTCAAACTTTCTTATATATAATTTCATTGACAGGCCAAACAAACGTTAACAAGTATACCTTTGGTTTAACAAGTTAAGAAAGTTTTACTACTTGGTTAAACATAATTCACACGGTAAAGCAAATGAATCATCATCAAAAAAGTATTCTGGACAACAGTAACACAAAATAAAAATGTCGGGTATCTTTGTCCCATGAATTCATATAATTAAGACCTCCAAAAACATTACCAAAATCAAACAAGAGCAGCAAAATAAGCCCTAACGTTTTGTTTTCTCAGATACAACAGCTAAAATGAATTAACATACCTACAAGCACAGCTTGCATGTGTTCAACAGAGGCATGGCATTAACTACACAGAATGCATTTGAAAAACCTACTCATTTTTTCCAGAACTACAACGTGGAAACTAACCACACGCTTTAAGGCTAACAAGATACTTAAATAAATAGAGTATGATTTATTTTAAGGCTCTTCTTAAACATTCCTGCAATATAGTTTACTAATTCAGACCATTTAAGCTGAAATTACACTGGTTCTGCACATAGAGTCTAACTAAGAAAGCCACTACTACAGCCTATAACTCATTTTCTGTAGCCCTTTCCAGCTTAATTATAAATATAGTAGAAGGCTGTGGTATACTCCGGGGTCATTCCTTTGTGTCCATCTCCCCTGCCCCTGTGATAATACATCAATATTATTGTTGTTTGCAGTCCCACCTTCACTTACACTAGCAGTTGTTTCCAACTGCTCTGGCTCACACCGGAGGTTACAAACCTCGTAGCGAGCTTTGTCCTCTCATTGCTATTGCTCTAGAGTGACAACAGAAGCCTAAGGATGCCGCTGCAGCTCCAGAGATCATCTGTAGACTTGGGAACAAGGTGCTTTCCCACTTCCTCTTTGTAAAGCTAGAAGTCCGTGAAATAACGCATTTTTAACGCCGTTCCACGCGCAGTTTGTATGTTCCCCTGACCGCCGTGGTGCCCGCACCCGCGGCCTAGCCAGGCGTATCTGTATGCACGGATCGATGCGAGTGCCGCTAATGGCTCCGGCACTTAGAGCGCCAGGCGACAGACAGCCCGCTTCCCCATCCAGCCGTGCCCACACAGCAGCCGTCACACGCATGCCACAACCAGAGCTGGAAACACAGACGCAGCTATTTTAAAACAGAGATCTTTCGCCGACAGAACACGTAAATTTCTGTACCATTTGCCTTCTTGCAGCAAGTGGGAGGGACCAAAAAAAAAAAAAATCTCGTGCCTATAAATTTGAGTTCCCGTAGAGGCCGGGGCAGCGGTGACTGCTGCTGGAGCCCACCAGACCTGCAGACCTGAACTCCACGGAGGGGATCGCCCCGTCCTGCCCCACTGGAATAAGCCCTTCCTGGGGCGGGCCGTGGCCCCTGGAGCTCCCGCGCCCGGCAAACTCCCTCTCCCGCGGGGACAGAAACCGCGACGCGGCTCCCACGCAGCAGCCGCTGGGGCCGGGCCGGCGGCCGCCGGAGCCCGCGGGCCGCGCCCCGCCG
>VWPU01019582.1:0-68602 GCA_013398955.1 Callaeas wilsoni
CCTGTCCAAACCGAGACACAATTAAATGCCTTCATTTGCATATAAGTATCCCTGAAACATTTTAAATTCCCACGAAACTCACTCTGGATTTTCTTTCTTTATTTCTTCATTTTCACTTAGTCTCTAAGCTCTTTCCTGCAACAAGAAATGTTCATGCTGACACAATTAACCATTTTATGCTTGCATATTTAAAGAATCAGTATTTAATTAAAAACAAGAGGCTTGTGAAAATTGAAAATAGTTTGTTTTGAAGTTGTATTTGAGAACATGGGGACAAAGTAAGTTTTCAGGATGGAAACCATCCTTTTTCTTTTTCTCTGGAATTCTCACTATGTGAAATAATTGAAACACTTGTCATTTTCTGCACAGCAGCCAGAAAATCAGACACTGCTTAGATTCATGAAGAAGATTTGTTATTAGGTGATGTAGAACATTTTCAGATGAACATGACAAGTTAATTCCCAGGAATCCAAACAAAATATATAGCCCAAATTCCCATATTTATACAAACTCACCTTCACGCCACTGGCTGACTTTTCAATTCATTCTCATAAAGGTGTTTCACTACACCACTATCATTTAAATGGTGACATGAAAGTATTTTTCATACTTTTATCTATTATTTCTCCACTTATAGGTTTGGGGGGGGGGGGGTTATAACAATGATATTAAAAAAAAAAAAGAAAGAGAGAGAGAAAGAAACTAAAATCTATCCCTGTAGTGATTACTTCCTTTTGACAGTGGTTTGGCTGTGCAGGGGTATCCATGCTGAGAACTGAACTACTGACACATTAATTACAGTGTGAAGAGCAGAGATGCATTTTCTTTGCATTACCAGAGAAGTATGTAAGGACTCAGCTAGATAGGAGCATCTCAGCTGGGACCACAGTGAAAAAAGTAACCTTTCCAGTGTCCACAATATTGCAGTTCCTGTCAGCCATCTTAGACAACAGTTAATTTGAAATGCAATTCAGAAAAAGAAATGTGGGGATCCAACAGCTAGCAATAGATTTCTCCCTTTCCCACCATCTCCCTCACTGTGCACATAAATCTTTCTCTCTTCTTCTCTTGAATTACTTTTCTCCACACTAGCCCCTCTGTATAATATTGCAGCCCACAATTTGCAACTATTTCTTCCACATACCATCTCACTTCACTTTGAAACTTGTGCTTCATGTTGTTCATTTATGTCATCTCCTAGTTTTACCCCAGGAACTGAGGAAGTGGCATTGCTCTGCACTCTCTAGAAACACCAGGAGATGCCATAATGCATAACGACCCTGGACAGCACTGGAGTGAGAACATTTGCAGGCAGTGACAGCATTGTGCATACCAGACCACTGCTGATAGATCTCAGGGTTATTGGCTCAAGATGAAGTGGTTGACAATATAAAAAGAAGTATTTATTACTTTTGGCTAATCTACAGTATATTTCCATTTGTTCAGATTTGTGTGCTATTTCACAAAAGCATATCACATGCTTTTGAATATGCTGTGGTATTAGTCATTCTAACATTTATTCTACACTATTAGTAAAGTAAAACATCTAATGAATAAAAATAGAGATAGAAGTGTGATTAACAAGACGATTTTCCATAAGAAAAGCAAGTCAAGTGGACTGTCAGGAGCAGAGGAGGAGCATGTCTTTGCAGCCTGAGGAGTACCAAAGGCACTGGAGGTTCACTCCACAAAGCAGGAACATTTTTTCTGGGAAAGCAGAGGGATTTGATAACCGAATATCCTGGCCATCTGCATGTTATTTTGCATACCTCAGTCCCTCCTGCTACCCAGCCACTGCCCTAGAGCAGTAGGATGCTGCACACCCTGCTTGGTTTACAGCTGCAAGCACAGAAACCCACCATCACCCAACAAAAGCAGTGTTATCTGGGGGAGCTTGGTCCAGATGCTTCTCCCAGGGAAACTAATGGGAAAAAAAATTTAAAAGTCACCTCTGCTTGCCCTCCTATTTCCTTTGTGTTTTCCTCCCACTGACGCATTTCCTGACTTTCTCCCATGCTGTTCCCCTATCAGAAACAGCATTTCCATCCTCACACCTATTTCTTATTAAGTCTGTCTTCAGTATGCTTTCAGGGCCCTTACAACAGTAAGACACTTCCACAAACAAAACTCTGCAGAGCACAACATTTTAACAAAGTACAACAGCCTGGCATTTGTGTCGTATGTATATGATGCAACTTATAGAAGATTTTATTACCTTTATTTTTCTAACGCATGAAGATGAGTGTCTTTGATTTCATCCCTGTTTCTGTTGATTGCAGAGCACTTTCATGATGGGCCTATCTTTTATATTTATGTGTTAATATATGTTGCATAGAATCAGTAGTATCTTTTTGTCTCCAGTATGGTCCAAATTGAACCATTAGCCTTTAAAAATTTTTTTTTCTCATTTCAACTGACACAATTCAGTTAATGTTCTTTTTAGGTGGAACATCCATTTTGAATTTACACATCCAAACATTCATTTTGATCTATTTTGTTGTGATCAACGGGAATATATGCCCTTTCTCTATTGTTGTAGTTTGCAGTTCTTTTGGTCTAATACAGATAAAACAGCACCAACTTGACTGAATAGTCAACTGACCCTCACCATTTGCTTCTAGAGACACAGAATAAAGCAAACATTCTCATTTATTTTTCTTGTGAACTTTATGTTATGGAAGCATCTTGCCAGTGTTTGTGAAGTTTATTACTTTGTTTGTCTGAGTAACACTTCAGGTTATCCTGATAAAGAAATAAAATGAAACTTTTTTAATACAATTTTCTCTTTATCTTTACTTTCCCATAAGTAAAGATACTCAGTGTTGGGGTTTTTTTGTTTGTTTTTTTGGTTTGTTTGAATTTGGGGGTATTTTTGGCATTGTGAAAGAAAAAGCAGAAAGTAAAAGAAAAACTTCAGTTAGAAAAATAAATTTCAACAAGGAGCATAGAGTTTTCAGCTGCAGATTGTAATGTAATATTTTAACTCAAACAAAAGCAAAGGAATTTCCATGTAGGTGTAGACAAACAGTAACAATGCCGTAACCTGTCATTTTTTGTTTCCTGTGGGAAAGGAACATCAGTAGAGAATATACAGACATCTGAATCTACTTACTAACATAAATAAACACAAGCTATATAGAAAAAAGTCTCTTCACTAGATTACTTTTCCTTGAAAACAGTAACTCTTCTGTTAATGTTATCCTTGAAAGTTCAGTTTCATGCTTGAGACTCTAAGAACAAGTAAAGTATTTTGTCACAAATTTCATTAAAACTAGAAAGGGATCAGTTCTGCCTTAACATTTACCTGACTACAAAGATCCAAACAGGAGAGACCTTTACATACAAGGCATTTTTTCATGCCTTTCTCTCAGAAAGACAACTGGCTGTAAATGTGTTTATTATATAAAATTTGGGTCAAAATTGAAGTTGGCCTAATCAAGGAAATAACTTTTATCTTAAAAGAGGTTTTAAAAAGTTTTAAAAAGAAAAAAATCCCCTCGGAAATGTTTCATGCAAAAATTTATTAAGTCTAGACTGGAACTTTAAAAAAACAAAAAACCAGTAGTGTATGAGTTATTCGGGTCTCATTTCAGGTCCTCATGTACAAAATCTTTTGGTAGAAAAACCTTTTTCACATCTTCTTTTGGGGAAAAAAAAACAACAAATAAGCTATTCTCAGTTCAATACTGATGGTGTGCTTGGTACTGTTATTTTGCTGTGGAAATTGTATATATCTCTTTCTGATTTTGTTCCCCTTCTCTCCTATAGCAACTATTTCTAAGGAAAGTTAATTCTTTCTTACTAAAAGAAGATGATAAAAATAAGTCTGTAAGTTGAGTACATTGGTTTTAGTACTTTGATCCTGTTCCTCTCTTCTGTAAGGAAAACATTAAAATCATGAGAAAGCATTTTTCTCCTTTTATTGCATTATTATTTTATTCACATCATTTTTCTACTGTGGAGAAAGGATATGACAAATAAGAGAAATTTAAAGTTAAAATCAGATTTTTTTAAAGGCAATTTAAAGAACTGTTTTTAAAATAAGATATTTGCTATATTGATTGAAAAAGTATAATAAAGTATGGAAAAAAACCCAAAACTTTCAAATATTTTGAGTTACATTATGATGTCAGAAAATAGACACACTAGGGGAATACATAGAAAAGTACACTGAAAGCGAGTTTCCTGTTAAATATCTGCTTTTTCTATCCTCTAATGATGAAATTAGAATTTTACCTACAAAGTTACAGTACAGTGAGAAGGTTTGGTAATGCATCTGTTATAGTAAAATACCATAACAGAGGTCTTTCCTTTTCTTCTCCATGGTAAGAAGATTTTCTGCAGGATGACAAAACATTTAGTCTCTTGGTTTTGAGCAGTTAATCACCCTCTTCAATGACAGCAGGAAAATTTTCAATTTCTTTGCACGTGATTCTAATTCTTACTGTTGAAAGTCAGCTGATGGATTGTCCCTCAGAGGTTAATGCAGCCTGTCAGCTGTCACATCAAAATCACTAGAGCACTTGGACTTTCCTGTCTCCATGTCTACTCAGTCTTTGTTTTTGGAGTACGACCTATTGTATCTCGGTCAAGACCAAATAATAACAATATCATCTGATAATCATAGAAATAGTTAACTGATTATGCAAAACAATCCACGCACAAACTTTCATTTTTATTTTGTCTTGTTTTCAGTTATTTTAAACAGACTTCCTCATTCAGACACACACCTACCTTTACCAATTTAACATTTCAAAAAAATGCCACAGCATATAAGCAATACTCTGAGACTACAGCTGAAGCTTCGCCATCCTCTTCAGCGACAGAACCACAGTCAAGGTTACCCGTAGCAAGGTCTAAAACTGAGATTTCTGAAATGGCACTGCATGAATAAGTACAATGAAAAAATAAACAGAAAAGGCAGAATGGATGGAAAAAGAGAGCCTAGCAAAGGAATGAGAACAATGAAGGAAACTAAAGGAAGGGATACAGAGCTTATTAATACCTCTTCACATAGTGAAGGGGGGAGATTTTCTTGCTCATTTGGTTCCCAGATTCTCATGCACAGATTTCTTTCAAGATAGCTGTTCCTACCTGCAAATTCCCATTCTCTCAAACTGAGAATATGTTTAATTTTTAAAAATTGTTCTTATTTTTTATTTTATGATAACTCAGTCACTCCTCATCAGCCTTTAACTAGCATTTTAAAGGTTGTGGCTACTTTGGTTCATGATGCAGAATTTAGTCATCAAGGGATAGTGAAAGCATTAAAGATCTTTCTATGTGTAACAGAGCTTTAAGCATTAACCAGTAATTACTGATGATGCAACATTTTATTTATATGTTTACTTTAGTAGAAAAAAGAGTTATTCAACCTTTACATTCAAGATAGAGCTTGTAAATTATTAAAGACTTCATTTTAAAACTATGAGGAAAGAAAGCTGTTGCCATATTGAGCGATGTTATATATCTGCTGCTGCCAAACTTTCATCTTCACAAAGCATGCAGAACTGCATATTTGCTTCTGAAGCATTTGCCAGGTTGTACTTGTAGCAATATGAAAAAATTTATGTCTTCTGGAAAGTGTGTAAAGCTGAAATCATGTAAGGTGGATTTAGAACTGGTGTCTAACACCCAAGTGTAACTTCAAGAGTGACATGATTACTTTCTTGCGCTGTAACTTCTACTTGTTAATTACTCCTAGGATAGTTTTTTTCCCTAGAAAAAACTTCTCCAGCACAAATGATGCAGAGGCACCATATCTGCAAATGATGGTATTTTGTCTTTGAATATAGAGATTTCTGCAGATATTGACATGTTCTTTAGCTTCTACAACTCTTTATTTGAGTTTAATGAGTCGTGGAATACTGTGCTAGCTTTATGACTGTATGTTTTCCATAAACACATGTGTGCATATGTACATACACAGTTACCTGAATGGGCTAATACACTTGCTGAGCCTTCTCTGAAAACAAAACATGTGCACAGGTTCTTATGGCTCAAAAGCAACAACCCAGTTTCTTTATGTTTTTTCTTCACCATTTCTTTAAATTTACAAGAAGTTTCTGTCTTCACTTTCTCAGCTTGGTTTAAACTGACCTATGATTAGAAGTTTTTGGAGGATAAACAGGAAAAACCCTTTGAATCAGCTTTGTTTACTCAGGAAACCAAGATCCTTGGTGTCCCTTTTCGTATAACACCTCGCAGATGGAAGTTCCTCTGTGGATATTCAGTGCAAGAAGTTATAATAACTGTAAACATGTATATTATTTACTACTACAGTAAAAAAGTAAAGGAGTACTTCTCTTATGTATTTAATATATTACTTTGAAAGAGATATTAACTAAGTTTTAAATAACCAGTATTACTATATGCTTCTTAGAGACAGCTTTCCATTCTGTTGTACTTTCTAATTTTCATTTCATTTTCTGTAGAAGATGAGAGAAAATATATTATATACAAAAATATGCTGGTTTACATTTTCTATACTTTTTCTGTGCAAAGCTTAAACTTTATTTTGTAAAACATGATTTGTGTTAGAATTCACAAGGAAGCAAAGGAGATGGATATAAGTAGAGAAAAAACCTATTCGAACAAAAGTTACTTTCATAATATTTTTTAATACTGTTTACAGAGTGATATGATATACTCGACCTTCCCCTGAGAAAGCAGAAGATTATTGCTAAGTAATAGTATATCTATACAGCAGTCATGCATGTTTTGGAACAGATGTAAAGTCTGTGTATGAAGAGAAAGGGAAAAGGAGAAAGGGAAATTAAGTACTTTCCATGCTTCTGTGCCCTAAGTTTTTTCTTGGGAGACAGAGATATGTAGTGTGGCAGTTGCCTGTTTACCCTTTTCTGAGCTATGCTAACAGTAATGGAGAGGTGGCAGCTTCATCAGGTTATTCCATTTACACTGAATAATGAAGCATCATGGAGAGCTATCAGTGTAGCGATAAAGCTAGCTCTGAGATGGCAGAAATCCTCTGATGTAAAATTTTCCCTTTCCACCCTGTGAGCTCTAAAAATACTATGTTCTTGTACTATACATCCATATACTGTGGGGACCTGGCCAGGTTTTCCATTCCAGCAAAACTTTGGCCATCTCTGCAACATGCCTCTAGCTGTGTACAAGACACTGTCCTACTGCACTCAGGAGAGCTACTCACGTGAGTAAAGACTGTGACATCAAGTTATTGCTATAAGATTCAGAGCTCTTAGTCTTCATGCTGTGGGACTCTCTAGATACACTAAGCCACAGGTCAGTAAAAGATCTCTCTCAAATTCCCAAGATGAGAAGCACCTTTTGAAGGAAAATATTATTGTTCTGGCACCAGCTGAAATACAAAAATAAATGCTACCCATTGGCTTCTATGTAAAAATTATTTTTGATTCTGGGTACCAAAGAAGTCATTCTAAACCACTGTCCTATATGTTCAATGTGTACTAAAATAACACCTAAAGGGATAAGATAGCTGAAAAGAGCCCATTTTCATCAAGAATAAAGGAATGGATCTTTAGGACTGAAAATAATATAATTGAAATCTTTGTGAAGGGAGCAGTCCAAGCACGTATTACTCATTTTTAGTGATTTTAGAAGGATATGCAGATAAAGTCAGCTTTTTAAAGTAATTTGAATATTTAAAGATTTGTATTATTACTTAACTGGTATTTCGGCAACACCTGATGTCTGAATCTTATTTAAACTTTTGAAAAATTCTCTACAGGCATCCATCTTCATTCTTTTTAAAAGTCTGATCCCGGGTCTGCATTTCAAAGATCTAACAGAGAATTAGGAAAATTTTAAAATCCTTTCTTTGTGATCTTGAGCCCACTCTGTGAGTAGGCTTCAGATGTACTTCTAAAGACATTGCTTACATGTGTTTTTCTTTCTCAAGTAATCTACTGCGTCTGAAGTCTGAAAAAAGCTGTGATAGCAATTTTCCTTAACTACACAATTGCTTTCCCATTTAAAAAAAGAGGGAGTGAAACGCCACTATTTCAAACTGAAATGTAATTGCAAGAGCAGCCATAACTGAAGAGAAATTATAAAAGCCTCGTGGACCTCCACCACCAAGGCCATTATCTACTAATATTAATTCTGGATGCAGGTGTACCCAATTGCCTGGCCTTCTTTTCCCATTTCTTCACCTCTGACCCCCAGCTGATTTCAATACTGTATGGATGTTCTCTTCCAAGCTTGTTGCGGAGAGAGGTATTCTAAAGTGTGGAGTGACTGGCGCTGCTTAAAGTTAGTACTGTCCCAATGACAGCCATGGGACTTCATGGAGTTTCATAGGCATGCCTCTGCCCCTTATGTTTAACTTCACACTGAGATAATTCAGTGCAAAAATACTGTTCATTATGATTTCTACATTGATCAAACTTAGTTGTTTCCTGACAAAAAAATCCATAGAAGGATTTTCTAGTTATTTTTGTGACATAAATAGAAGACAGAAATTACTTTATATTATTTCTATGTGTGAAGATACATTCAGAGTTTCAGTTTTATTTCTATTTGTGCTGAAGTGTTGAAATCATTAAAACATTACAAAACAATGAGAGGACACAGAATAAGGTATTTTCTTGTGCAGTATCTTACTTGGAAATGTGATACCCTTCATTGGATACTCAGGCAAATAAACTTTAGACACATTGAATTAATTATTTAATTTCAAGGCAAATTACTTGAATACCAATACTACTGAATTCTACTGCAGCATTCCAGTAGGTTTAACACACGTGGTTCTGTCATCACTCTCTTTTAAGAGCTGGCTTCCTAGTCTATACTACAAATCCCATGAAGCCTTGCAGAAACTCAGAGAAATGGAAGTTGATATCCAAAAGATAGTCATAAATACTTCATGTTTGACCTGCAAACTTCACTGAAATCTATAAATTTGCAAATGTCAAGTCCTTTGCTGATTTTTTTGTTTCTATTAAAAGTTCATCTAAGGTTCCATAATAATTTATTCTATGCAAAATGTTCTTTCAAATTACCAAAAGATAAATAATAAACCTATGTCAAACAATCCAAAAGAAACTCCAGTGCAATCCTTTCTAAATCAGTTACACTTCATCTTCTCAATTTAACAAGATAATCAAACGCAGTTCTTAAAGTTTTTAAGAACATGCCACACTTCACTCATCTCTCACGCACTGAACATAGAATAGAGAATTTTTCAGTTGTTCAGATCAATTCTCATGAAACACTTCAACACTGCAAAACTCCTTTTCATCTTCTTATTGATGTAGGAAAGAAAAAAAAAGAAAAGTGTTGCAGACGTGTCTCCAGTATCAGTATGCACCTCTTAAGTGGTATGACCATATTTTAGAATGACAGATTCTGTTGTACCCTCCAACTTAGAAGCATTTTGCAGAACATCAGTGAATCTTCCTTGCTTTTTAATGCTGATAATGATTTCTTCTGGTGCTACTAAGCCCCATATCTTTCAGAGAATGTCAAGATACTTTTCAAGTGTGATGAAGAATATTAGGAATTAGGTATTTGTTATTATCTCCAAAAGATTCAATTTGCAGATCAGTTATATTTCTTCTTGTCTAGGTGTTTTGAAAATTGTTCAGTTGTGCTGGTTTTGGCTGGAGTAGAGGTAACTTTCCTCATAGTGGTTAATATGAGCCTGTGTCTTGGATTTGTGCTGGACACAGGGTTGATAACACAGAGATGTTTCTGTTATTGCTGTGCAGGGCTTACACAGAGCCAAGGCCTTTTCTGCTGTCCATGCTGCCACGCTGGCTAGAGGGCTGGTTGTGCCTGGGAGGCTGGGAGGAGACACAGCCAGGACAGGTGACCCAACTGACCAAAGGGATATTCCAGACCATCTGACACCATGCTCCGTGCTTAAATTGGGGAAAAGACGGAGGGAGATGCTTGGAGTGATGGTGTTTGTCTTCCCAAGCCACCGTTACATCTGATGAGGCCCTGCTCTCCTGGAGATGGCTGAACACCTGCCTGCCATGGGATCCAGTGAATTAATTCCTTGGTTTACTTTCTTTGTGTGTGTGGCCTTTGTTGTAACTTCCTTTATCTCAATCCATGAGTTTTCTGGCTTTTTCTCTTCTGATCCCCTTCCCAATCCTACTGGTGAGGGATTGAAGGAGCAGTTGGCTAGGACTTGGTGTCAGTTGGGGTTAAACCACACCAGCAGTGCAATTCAGAGTAAGGCAAAGTACATGGAGAAATTGTTATGGCACCCAGAATACACCACACAGTCACAGAGGGAGCTTGCTTTCAAGTGCCAAATAGGTTTTTTCCATTCCATGAGAGCCCTCACAAGGGACGAAGCATCAATTCTGAATTTGGGATGTGCATACTTGTTTGTGGAAACAATTTCCACAGTCTCCCATTCACATCATTTTTATAGGCAATTCTTTTATCCTAGTCTGAATGTTCCTTTCTCCCACTTGAGCTCACTTAGCTGTGACTGGCAAAAGTTAAAGAAAGGAGCATTTGGTAGCCAGGCAGCTAAAATAACCACTGCCCTTTTTCAAAAATTTTAAATATTTATATTTTCCTCATTCTTTGGAAAGTACTATTTGCTTATCAGTAGTTCTTTGTCGCCAGAAACACTGTAACTGTGTTATGAGTTCATGACAAAGTAGCTGACTGACACAAGAAACCAATGCAGTAGGAGAATGAAATTCTGCAAGTTTTAAAAGTCTGCTTTCATTTTGACAGTATCAAAATACACAAATACCTTCCTGTTTTATTAAATAATAGGCACTGAATTATTTTCACTAGACTCCGAGAAACATGTTATTTACAGATAATATCTCCAAAATTATCTGTGTTTTTATTTCATATAGCATTTATTTTCTGTATTGGTGTGAAAACTATAAAAGTTCAGGAAATGAGAGTCCCTAGGGTTGGATAGCACACAAATAAAATATAAATCCTCCTCTAATTAAAAAAAAAAATATTTAAAATAAATCTATTCAATTAACCTGTTACTGCATCTTCAGATCATATTGTCATATCAAGCATCTAGGCAAAATGTACAACACAGTAAGAAACCCACATTTTTATTCACTTATTTAAAAGGGGAATGAACAGGCAGCTTTCTTGTCCAGCTTAGGTCCCTTCTAACCTAAATTTTCTCTTCCATTCTATTTAGCTTTAGATGTAAAAGAGAAATGGAACTCTTAAAACAAAAAATCAATGACAGCATTACATTTTGTGAAAAATTTTATGTCTGAACTTGCACCAAAACCAAAATATAACTACTTCAAACATAGACTGTATCAGCTAACAAATGTCAAAAATTTTAAAAAGTGAAAGAGGAAAACAGATCGTACAGGTCCAATAGATTCACCTCAAAGCAAAGTGAAACAGATAAAACCCATCCCCTTTCACTGCCTCTGGACTGAATAACAGATGGGCCCCTATGCTGGAAAGCGAATTCTCTGAGGAGAGGATGAGGAATCTGGGCTTGCCTAATGTGGAAAAAGGAGGCTGAAGGGCGACCTCATTGCTCTCTGCAGCTTCGTGGTGATAAGGATGTGGGGAGGGAGGTACTGACTTCTCCTCCCTGGGATCTAGTGACAAGGCATGTGGGAATGGCCCAAAGCTGCACCATGGGAGGTTCAGACTGGGCATCTGGAAGCATCTCTTTACTGAGAGGATGATCAAACACTGGAACAGGCTTCCTTGAGAAGTAATTGATACCCCAAGCCTCTCTGTGTTTAAGAGGCAGTTGGAAGGTGTCCTTAACAACATGTTTGGTCAGCCCTGAAGTTTGGGTTCCTGCCTTTTTCTTTTCTTTTGTTTTCCACCTTCTCTTGAGCTGACTAACTCTCTGTGGCCCTCAAGAGCTGTAGGCAATGGTAATGCAACTGCTGTAGGAGACAGAAGGTTTGAGACAAGGACAGTGCTTGGGGTGGGCGAGTACGTGAGGTGAGAGGCTGAGCAGCAGCAGCACTGGCAGCTGTGTCACACCATGCTGAGTTAACAGGACTGTGGCTGTCTAGGCTCCAGAGCAGCTCTCACCACCCCAGCTACACCACTGGGACTGCCATAAGGATTGGGCTTATGCCCATTTGTGATGGTGTCAGTGGTCTGAGAAACACTCTGGTTGGAGTAGAGTAGGTCCTCGGGCAGAAAGTGTGAGGAGAATTTTAAATGGGGATTGCTGCACCAGTGCCATCAGGGTCCCAAGGCCTGGGGTGGCTGCCAAAACCATCTTGGCTGATTCCCACACCTCTGGAGTGCAAGAACTTAGGCCCCCTTTGAGAAGCACCTCTTGGGGCAGTGCAGGCTTACCTGCTGAGTTCCTGAGGCCTTGGCTGTTGGGAGACACAGAGGGCTTTGGAAGGCATATTGCCACCTGGAGGAATGTTGGTTCCTGGGGGTGCCACTAAGGGGATGGCTCTGATGGATGTCATCAGCACTGTCCCGTCTCTGCTGGTGCCAGCAGGGTCCCCAGCACAGAGATGCTGCTGGGACCCTCCTGTCTGACACTCAGCATGTCCAAAGAGCAACAAAACAGCCTTAGGGTCTCATGGAGAAGCATCACCTCAGGGATCCCAGTCGTGTGTGGCAGCAGAGGTGCTGGGGGGGATGTTGCTGGAGTCAGGCATGTGGACTAGATGAATATTTTGTATCCTTTCCAATCAAAATATCCTATTCTATTCTACTAGTCTAAAGTATGACATCATTGCAGCTACCTGTAAAACTCCTGAAAATTCACACAGTATTTTGGATTATAGAAAATGCACAATATTTTTGCTGGTTTTTTAAGCATTATCTGTAGGGGGACATGTTAGAAGCCAGAAAACACCTTTAAACATTTTATTTTGAAAGAAAATATACTTCAAAACTGTACTAAGGTGTGCTATAGAAGTCATGCATTACTGTAAACTACCATTGACACTCACAGCTTCAGACTTTACAGAAAAAAAGTGCTCTGTAGATATTAAAGGCAGTATTTTTTCTAATTCTTTATTTTATTGCCATAATATTAAGCCAGTCAAATCATTATTTTCTTTTTAAAACATCAGTCCCTCTTCAGATAATGAACAAAAGTTTATAGAAATGTATAGTCCTAGTTAAGAGATTCCTAGATATATAGTACAAGGTGAAATCTTACAAATTTATTTCTAAAGAAAAGCTACCAGATATGGAGCTGCACAGCACAGGAGTGAAATGAGTAATTTAAACTAAATTGTTTTGTCTGAAAGCAAAACCAGATTCCATTTGTCTTTTAAAATATTTGTGAATTAACTAGCCTACAAATATAAAAGTAGAATATACTGAGAGTAATATCAAAGCAATTACTTTAAGTCTTTGGCTCAAAGATCTTACTGAACTTTCATTCTGATTCTGTGTGCAGCTTGGACAAAAAGTGATAAGCAGACTGCAACATACCCTAAGTCTCATCACTTATACTGAAGCAAATAGCTGAATCTCAATATTAAAGTTCTTTACCACAACAGGGAAAAAAAGCCTTAGTTATTTACTTTACTATGTTACACAATTGATTTTAAAACAGAATGCATGGGATGCTCTGTCCAGGTTGACTGACTACCTATAGGAAATTATGGTTATGTGTTGAATGGAAAAACTAATGTAAATTAAGATTATATATATATCAAACCAGACACATACGATCATAGGTGGAAATCAACGGTAATATGAAATCTAATCAAGAACTGAGATGAACTGTTCACAAAAGTTTCATATGCTTTTGATTCATATACTTGTTTCGTATACCTTTGGTCTAAAGGTTCATATACTGTTGGAAAAAGTACCTGGAACAAAAAGAAGAAATCAGAAGTTCATGAGTAAAATGACAAATTAATTGGTATAAAAAAGACTAAATTCAGGTGATTATTCAGGTGATTATGGTGCTGATAAAGAAGGATATAATCCCTCTGAGAAGATTAAAAAATTGCTGATGATGTCAAAGGAATATAAATCTGCTTCACTATTCAAAGTGCTATTGGTTTGTGAATATTGAAAAGAAGACAACAAAGAAGGTGTTGTTGTGGTAGGGATCTGTTGAAGAAACCCAGATTCAGAAAGACCAGTAGACTAAGGCTTTCTTTGTAGAACAAACAGAATTTCAAGGTCATCTAGAATTAGAGCTAACTAAGTGCTTCATTAGGAAAGAAATATTGTAGAATACAGGTTGCCCAGTGAAATCTTAGAATGAGTATTCCACGATGTTGTGATGAATGAACCAAACCCAGGAATAACCAGGGGGCCACAGAGCCCAGAAAAAGAGGATTGGTGGGCTGGTTCCAAAGAGTAAAACCCCCTTCTGTGAGGATGGCTTCTGCCTTTGAATTCCTAGGATTCCTGACGAGGGTTCGGTCTGCCTGACAGACAGTTGACAGACACCCCTTGTATTTCCTGAGGAAAGGTATCCTGACCTGTCCCGCCTTTCTCCTCTTCCTACAGGTCCCTGCTATATCATCCCCACCCCCTTGCCTGTATCCATTTAAAGCCTCCTCAGGCTACTATCTTCTTCTCTACTTCTCCAGTCCCCTTTGAGGGAGCTTCTACAATAAACCCTTGGAACATCAGTCGAAGGGCCTCCTCTGCTCATTTGTGTCTGGTCTCACATGGGCTATCTATAAGCCCCAGGCACGCTATGCTTTGTGCCCTCCACTGCACGGGCTGGGAAGCTGGCTAGTGAGGCACACAGGTGCCACAGGGTGTTCTTCCTTTGTGTTGGGCACTCCTGGACAAGCTGCTGCCATCGCAGCCTGGCCAGCATGCCAGCGTACTAATATACCACTCAAGGCAGAATGTTTTTAAAAGACTGTTGTTATTATAAAGGACTGAAAAGCAACAGCCTGTTTAGAACACCAGAGGATAAAATTCTTGGTTTCCCCTATCTTTTCATTTAAAGACAAATAAAGAAAGAAAAACATGGGAAAAAAACCTTTGGGTCCTTTGAAGAATATGCTGAGAAGAAAAGAAAAGAAATAGCAAAATTGCAGTTATATATTTTTATTATCCTTAATCACTCAATATAGACAATCTGTGTATTAAAAGTCTAATGTGAAACTGAATTTACCTCACTACAGGCACTGTTAATTGTAGATATATTATTTTCACACCTGACATACTTTGAAATGGAGCACATCATATTTTCATTTTCTAATTGGGAACGGGCTGCATTAAGTGCTGTACTTCTAAGAGGAAGACACAGTGTGTTCAAAGTGCTTAGAAAGAATTTGGAAAAGGCACAGCATGCATTACTTACTCCATGGCATTCACTGTCCAGAGACTAGTAATGCACAGAGCAAGAATGCTCTTATAGATGTTAAGAATTACCACACTAATTAATTAGATAAATAACCTGAGTTTTCTTTCCTTCATTATTTGTATTCTAAGATAAGAATTACTCATATTCTATCACTGTACTGAAAGTTGATGTGTTAGGTTCCTATGTGGACATTGGCTAAACTTACAAGTGAAAACATGTAAGCATTGTCTGCAAATACAGACACAAAGATCTAACATTGATTTGTGATACTGACAAATAATTTTTTCAGTGGATAATTGAATGAAATTTTGCTTTTAAATAATTTAAGCATACCTGCTGTGACCAGTAGAATCACATGATACTTTTTCCCTGACAAACCACATGAATACTGTGCTTGTCATCATTGTCTTACTTTTGTATGCTATTTACAAACTTTTTGATCAGGATGTTTTTCTGCTCTTCACACCAAAGAGTCCTTCATCATTGGAGCAAATCCCACACAAAATACACTCAAAACATCTATTCCATGCATTCACTGGCCTGGTATTGTTGTTCTGCATTTAGGAGACTACTTGCTGCCAGCTATAGACATGATTAAAGTGGACAGCTGTGGTAAGCATCATTTTATCACGTTAAGTAGGAGGAATATTTAAATCTACCTTAGTGTAGTGATACCTGAAAAGTGGAGGCTATTGCCATAGGGACAGAGTACCTGGTACAGCTGATAAGTGCCTAAGCCATACTAGGAAATTGTTTCCCCAGTAACAAATTCTTAACAATATGGGAGTGTCTGAATGGATATGTTGCAGCTGTGTATGCCTGTAAGCGTCACAGGAGAAAGTCAAACAAGCAGTAGTCCTGGGGTAAAGTCATGAAACAAAGCAACCTTTGAGCAGAGTTCTCACCGGCAAAAAAGATTCTGATTTCTAAATAAGACTCTCCTTTATATAAGAGAATGTAGCAAAACAGGACTTTGTTTAGAGTCTCACTAATGAGCAGGATAGCAACAAACCAGTACATGTTCACTGTCAGTTCTTCTTCCTAAGAGAAACATATCAGCAAAAGGAAAAACAAAACCATTATTTATTCAGCTAACTAAAAGCACTTAATATGCAGGAGATGTTACTGAAGACAATATCAAGGGTGTTTTGCTTGAAGGAAATGTGGGTTTTGCAAATGGCAGTTGTTACACAAATAAGTCAAATGAAAAACAGATGGTTATTCTAACCCTTTCCAGCATGTAGTTCTTATTATTGATAAATCAGAGAGAATTCATGAAGACACTATTACAGATTTAACAGAACGTACTTGAATAGTGGAACTCTGAAAATAGTTCATAAAATTGGCTTATCCAGAGAGTTTACTGTGGTAAAGCATATACTGACTAAAGGGTTAATAGAAATACCTATTTATTTATACAATTCATTTTAGTGTGGCAGTTCAATGAGATTACCAATAACAAAAATCATCCTTAGAAACAGTACTTTGAGTTTTTTCAAAATCCAGCTCTGAAACTTGTAAGAAGGATAAGTTCAATTACTCAACTTCTCAGATTTTACTGAAGGTTTTCTGTAATATGCTCAAACTAAAGTAAAAGAATAAAGATTATGCTCTGGGAGCCCTAACTGTGGGAAAGAGATGACACTTCAGAGACAACATTTAAGAATGCCCAGTAACAGCCTATCTAAAGTATTTCTTCAGCAACCCCAGAGTAGTTTGTCACCTGAGAAAAGTTCATCACTAACATAGTTACAGCAGGAGCAGTTGGATAGAAGATTTAGATAAAATAATACAGAATAATGGACCTTAGTGCTCCTAGGCTTTTGACGTATGGAATATGTGAAGTCAATAGAATTTTCAAGCAGTCAAGGAGTCCTACAAGTCACTGGACATGAGAACTAAAGAGGTAAAAGACATGTCAGGTGATTTAATCTGTTTTTCTTGTCCATTTTTTAAGAATGTGCATTGTATTTTCTAGTCTATATAGATTTCAAATGATAGAATAACAGGGTTCCTTGTATGACAGGGTGAAGGAAGATAAGTGGTAAACCTAATGACAGCATATTTTGAATTCTGTTTTCTCTCTTTTTCCTATCAAGTACTTGGATGTGTAGCTTAAGCATCACTAGAGCTAGTATTTTCAGTATGAACCCAGCATTCATACTTTATTATGAGATCCCTGACTGCATATTACAAACAAAAACAGGACTGTCTGCTCTAAAGCATCCAGAAACCTCTATAAAAATATAAATGTAAACATAAATATTACCCAAAAAATTGATTTAACAAGACTTATCTCAAATGAAGGTTCATATTCTTCAAGCTTGCAGCTTTTGCATATCCCTCCTGTTCTCAGAGCTTTCTGCCATATCGCCCACATAAAAAACATGGAGTCAGGAGGAAAAATGTAGAGGTTTTGATTTTTTTTTATTCCATAATATAGTGTAGTCATTAATGTTAATTTCTGCAAGTTGGTTCTATTGGTATGAAACATTTTATTAAGAACTGCTCAAACATGTGTGAAGATATTAATAGTTCTATAGGGAACTCAGCCCATTATTGTGAGATTATCTGAGTGATAAAAAGCAGAGCAATGTAAAGTGGGTACAATGTGGTGCCATCCACTTCTGCCCACATTTGTGACTATGTAACAGAAAATCTTCCTTTGGGAGATAGGACTTATAAAAGTCCTGGTAGACATCCTCAGTGAGAAATAAATATCAGGAAAAGTGTGTGCACACACACTCAGCACACATGGGATTATTCTTTTTTTTAAAAAATCCAAATAAGAATTGGACTAACCATTTCTGACTAAGAAAATTGATTTGCTGCCAGGTATCAGCAGCTGCCTATGGACCTAGACTTTAACAAAAATTAAATGTACATACCTGTGACAGAAGAACACAACAGAGAATTTAAACATTTGGTATAGATCTTTTGTTTAGAGCAAAGCATAAACTGTTCTGATAATCAGAGAAAAAAGTCAAGTTGTGTGGAAAATCTTGAAATGAAGTGCCAGATATTGGTTTTGAAATGTTATGTACTTCTCTTCAAATGTGTCGCTAGTTTCACCTGGTCACATCCTATACCTAGGACCTCCTCCTTATATTGTTTTTCTTGAATAACACTGTAGTTAACTATAAAAGGTGTCAGACTATAGCCTTTGAAGATACCTCTTTCTCTATTACAACTCTAAGCTTTTCAATTCACAGTGTAGCTCTCTGCCTATCTCTTAGAGCTAGTTAGCATGAAGGCAAAGGGCTGCATTCAGGATTAGGTCCTGCCAACTATAAATGAGACAAGTGACAAAATCTCATTAAACTTGAACAATTTTCCATGGCTTTCATTTGTGATATTGCCTAGTGCCATATCACCTGTCAGATTACATGCTTTTTTTCTCTTATTGATTTGTCTCATTATTTTTTGTACTAATTTCTAATGTCTGCCATATTGACTGCTGCATTTTGATGGCCCATAAATTTGTCATTTAGTCCTACATAAATGACTGCCTCATTACTTGTCCTAATATTATCTGCAATATTATTTAATGCTTTCTTGCTATAGATTTACTGGTGTTTTACTACTCCTCCTAAAACAGCTATCTGTCTGACTCTATAACCTCCCCTTTTTGCCTTTCCACTCATCTCTCATTTTTCTTCTCCTTCATCTTCAGATTCTTCAAGCTTCCTTTAGTTTGCAACAATGGATACTGAGCTATTGATTCTTCAAGCTTATAACAGAGTCATAGAATGACAGCTTTTTCTGCTGTCCAGCTAAGTGTCTCATGTATTTTCTCATTTGTCTTGTACACTCTACACTTCACTCTACCCCCATTTCTTCCAGTAAGGGAATGACATCTTCCTCATCTTAAATAGCAGTGTGGGGAGAAAAACAAAAAGAAAAAGCTTTTCTGTATGTGTTGTAATCTTGTTTAAATCATTTTATCCACCTTGTTGAGGACAGGAAAAAAAATGTTATGTGACTCAGGTGGCCATTTATTTATGTATGACTAGCAAAAATTTCCAACAAGAAAGAGTTCATACTCCACCTATTCACTAAAACATATTTGAACAAGCTGCTCAAAGAAATACAAATAAAAAATGCATTCTTTCAAAACAACACTTTTCAGGAAAAACTGAAAAGGAATAGGTTACATTCATCAGATAAAAAACTGTCAGAGAAAAGCTCTTCTAATTACTGTCATTCTTGGTGTCTCTCATGCTTCACACTTCTTGATAGTAGAACATATAAGACCACAGCATCTGATGGACATTGATATATCTTGGGTTTTGTTCGTATTTTTCTTTTAACTCTTGGAAAGCACATTTTGGAACTAAACTGGTTGCTGTCTTTTTAAAAATAATGTGTTCTTTGGGACAATGAAATGCTCAGTCTCTCTGGCATGACAAATATTCATCAATTAAACAAATTACCCATTGTACTTTCACAGTTCACTTCAGAAGCTTCTTATGTTCATGAAATCAATCAATGATTTTTTGCTCCACTAAAATTTTCCCTCCTTTTCTCTTCTTAAATATATCTTTCAACTATTGCTCTGAACGTATTTGTTTTGATATCAGCTGAGAAGTTTGAAACTGTCACTTAGAAGCCGGAAAAGTTTGGGGTCACCTCATGCACAATGTAGAAGGGAGTAGGAACAAATATCTAGCTTGATGCACATGGGTTTCAGCCATTGTTTTTCATCTTTTTGGGTGCTGTCTCACAAGCTTGACAAATACTTGGTTGTACAGCGAGACTTTACTGCTGCACTTTTGTATTCTAATAACAGTTCTGGAAGCCATGGCAGTACCTACATCAGATGTTCTGATGCTGAACACAAAGACAGTAAGTGGATATTAAATTAAATATTTAATTTAAAATGTATTTGAATTTGTCTTTCTTCTTCTTCTTTCATATCATATGCCCTCAAACTAGAGAAAATTTTATTTTAAGGTTGTTTCTTCTCTTTAGGTGTTGAGAATACTTCATGTGTCTCTGAATGTCTGCATTGATTTTTTTTCTCATATTCACTATCAAATTCAAAGACCTATTCTTGCTATTGAAAGTACCACTCACTTTCTTTTCTTCTTGAAATAGTCTCTGCCTTTTATTCTTCCAAGCTATCTTTAACTACTGTTGCTGCATTCTCCAATTCTAATAATTTTCATAGTGTGGAAGTTCTTTTTGTGTGTGTGCCAAATGGTCTTTATCTGGTTTTATCTTTTTATCAACAGCAATCAGATATACTAGCTCTCTTTTCAGTACATGTAATATATTGCTTTTGATACCATACAGAAGATGAACTGTAAAATATATAAATACTAAATTAGAATAATAACATTGGAAACTGAGTTAATAATTCTATATCTGTATCTTCTTTGTATGGGACTCAGTATCCTCTTTCTTTAGAAACATAAGTTTTCAGTAATTTTATGGAAGACCAACTCTATTTGATGCTTCATAACTACCTGCCATGTATGCAGACTGTGAAAATTTACTCTAAAAAGATAGGTCTGTCATTTCCAAGGTAATGAAAAATATAGGATGCCTGTTATGAGCAAAATAACTCCATTCACTTATGAAGATGCCATGAGCATAATATTGCTTCTTTAGTTTTTTAAGCTTTATATCTTCTATAATAAATGTGGTTTCCTCTCTGTTATTCTGGGCCCTTAGCTCACACATATTGACATATTTTATTTTGGTCAGTCACAAACATATATATCAAATATCGAGTGATTTTGAATGATGCTGTTTGAACAATTTTATGTCTTAAAAGCAATTTTTCTTGAATATTTTAACAAGTTTTTAATCTAAACAGTATGATTACACACATTTTTTAAAAGAACTATTACACAGTGTTGCACCTATAATGTACTTAACTTTTGTCAGATATTTTTCCTGTTCCTGTACTCCCCACTATATATGTTATCCTTGCTTTCTGCAAACAAATCCTTTACTTTGTTGTAATTTTAAATTTTTAGGCATTTTTATCTGATAGAAACCAATACAACCGCTACAACTTATACCATAGCTTACTAGGCTGGTAGATGAAATTTAAGTTAAAGATGAGGAACTCTGGTTCAGAGCAAATTTGCAGTTCTTTTACTGACTTATTATACATGGCATTGGAGCCCTGGTTCACCACAAAATATATAAAATTCTTCACTGTCACCTTTCATGACTAGTTGAAATAACTCATCCTAAAACATGAATGTTGTAAAGATTAATTTCTGTAAATGGTCCTGAACATGAAGACTCCTTCCTATGATAATGTAGCTCTTAAATTGTAATGGGCATAAGAAATGCACATGACTTTTTTACATCTTTTTTACTTTGACAATGTTTTTTTGTATGAGTCTCTACTTGCCTTGCGCTGTGATAACTTTACTCTTTCTGCCTTGTTGTTTTATGTTTCACCTAAAGTAATTCTTACAGAAAAGGATTATCAATGCATGTTGCAGTTATTACATTCAATTAGTCACTTGTGCCTTCTCAGTCAGTGCAAAATATGTTTAGTAGCAAACAAAAACTAGAAAATTGACAGCTCTTTTCCCCTGAAAGAAGTTATATAGTAAAGCCACAGTAGTAAAAGCTCATACAATAAAATGAATTATTTTCATGAAAGGATACCAAAAGGATTTTTAACCAGTTTCATCCAACATACTGACAACAATCCATGACAGGATAATTGGCATTATGAGCTGATGAAGATCAATGATTCTCTTTTATTATGGCAGGTAAACAGCCAGACTCTTGCCTTCAGAGATTCTACCACAGAAAAATTCTATTGGTCAAGTCATTTTCACAAAAAATATCACTGAAGACTTGTAGTTATTAAAATCATTTTACTTTGGAAAAAAAAAAGTAAATTTACACGAAGAAGGTACATTTCCTTAGTTTATTCTCAGGCTGGCAGTCTGAGGCTTAATGTGAGCCTTGATCCCTTTTAGCTGAAAGCTCCTTTAGCTGGAAGTTCATCTGCCAGCACTCTGTCAGTCCAGCTGTTTCTCATGTCCACTGGTAATGAACAATTACAGACACAATAATCCTGTATCACTTCCTCACAGACTGAGCTTTGTCTGAGTTTAAACAGAATGAGATGAGATATAGCAACTATTTTGGACTACCTAGGGGTAGTGGGGAGGAAAGGAAAAATAAAGTTTAAGTTACATAAATCATTAAAAAGGACTCTGACCCTTTTGAGCATGAATTATAAAGATCATAAGAAACTATCATCAAAACATTTTCAAGTTTTTAGTGAAAATATGGGAATGAGTTCAGAAAAATTAAAAAGGTCTAATTTTTAAATAGACTGCTGCAACTAAGTAGGAAGAGTCATTCACAGAGGCAATCATTTCAGAATTTCTTTCTGTCATGTTACTGGCATTCAGTTCCCACTTTGTCATAGGGTTTTGTTTGTTCTTAACTGTATGAATATATTGTGAGTTAAGAAGCATTTGTGAACCTCAGATAAAAAACACAACTCTACACCTGGCAAACTGGATCTTCCACTGAAGTTTGCTTCATTCCAAATCTTGCTTTTTCAGAAGGGATTAATTTAATGCGTAGGTAATAAAGCTATCATTTAAAACTGTTATGAGTGCATCTATTTTATTTTTATTTTCATTTAAATGATTAGCTAATTAGATTAATGTTCTGCTGGTTATTAAAATAAAATTTCAAAAAATATGGTGCACATACATTTTATAAAGTAAAAGTGCAGTATACTGCTCTGACCTTTCTAACATTCTGAATTATTATTGTTCTATTTCTCTTCTTCTATTGTTGAACTCTAAATATACAAAACTGAGCATAAGAGCAGTCAACAGAATTAATAGCTCTAGCAAAGCAACCCTAAGCTTCTAGTCTGACCTAAAGATAGATATGAAGGTGAGGGAGTGAAAAAAAAGTAAACCTATCTTTTTCAGATGCTTATAACTATGTATTTCAGAGTATTTTGACATATGTGTAAAAATGAAGTATTTAAGAATCTTTCTTTCATACTCTGTTGTTATGCGTCAGTTCCAGCCACAACTGATTGGTCGCTGGCTTGAATTTTAGCATTGCATGATCTTCAGAACTGATTGTTTATTCTGAAGAGCCAAGTTATAAACTCAAAAGTTTAAGGTTTGGGTTTTGGTAGCTGTAGACCCAAAGGTCTCAAAACAGCCGTTATACTGTCACATCTGACCCAGTCAATGTTTCAACTACAAATGCCTGTGGAGAGGCCTGTCATTTTATAGATTTTGATACCCTATCAGTGTTTGTTACATTTACAGATACTTCCTTTTCTGCTGAGTATTTTGTTGTACCCTTAAAAACATTTTGATACCTGAGGGAAATACCACACAAAAATTATTTAGCTAACTATTGCAAACACATTTTTAGTAAATGGCACTGTCATAGGATCTCTTTTTGTAAGGCAGAAAAAATCATGTCTTTGGCTTTAAAGAACTCATATTTCTCTTTTTCTTGGACAAACATGTCTGAATCTGGTTTATAATACAGAACAAGTTATAATATTGTAAGAATCTTACCGTGTTATAATAATGTCATAGAGTTATAATATTCCAAAGAGTTGATTTCAAATAATTGCCAACAAGCTGAAAGAGTTTTCAAGACTTTGACTTTAACTGTTTTTGAATACTTTTCCATTATTTTGTGATACTTTCAGTCATACCTTGTGTAAATGGATTAGAGTGGGTGACTGGTTTCTTGATCATTCCTCTTTCTCCCACTCCACTACAACCTGTAGATAACTCTTAGTCAAACAAGAGAACTGAGTGCTGTCTTAAAAAAGCAATAAAACAATAAATTTAGAACTTAGAAAACTAAACAGTCAATTACAGACATAAATACAAGAGTCAAATTTAACTTTTTTTGTGGCATCATAAAAATCTTCATGACAGCTGAGTATGGAAACCTTAGGGATGTGTTGTGCATTAGCTCAGTATCAGGTACAAAGACAGATAGTGTGAGTAGAGAAAATAGTTTGTGATCTACATCTCAAAGAGAATGATTTATTCCCCTTGGAATAAATTATTTTTTATGCAACGTTCACAAGGAGGGTGCAACTGTATATAGCCCATAGCTTTTTACTTTACTGAGAATACACAGGCTTTTAATTTGAGAACTGGGAGTTCTAGAATCAACAATGAAACTACTTTGCTAAAATATCCCACGAATTTAGTCCTTTTCAGTTTTAATTTAAATAAATTATTAATTTCTGCAAAATGAGGAAAATTATAAGCATCAGTTGCTTTTCTGTTCTATCTCAAAATTGTCTCTTTTTAATATAAAAGAACATGCAGGTGGACACATTCTAGCATACTTCTTTTAAAACATATTATGGAGCAGTTTATCATATGGACTCCTGGAATAGTTTAATGGTGAAAAAACTGCAAGCTGTGAAACTGTAAAATAGTCAGTATAACTGAATATGTTTAAGTGTGGGAAACATTTTTTTTTTCTCACATATGATCAAGCACAACTATCTAACCAGGCTTTTCAATTTCACATCATTTATTAGGTCAGGAATTTACCAATCATAAGCATCTCAAAAGCATTCAGATCCCTATATATGAACCACTGCCTGTTTCCTTGCATGAAAATGACATGACACCATGCCATAAGAGCCCATGACCAGAATCTGAACTTATCTTATGCATAACCAAGTATGCATAAGATATTCAGCCTAATAGTGGCTCACCCTGTTAGTGACTTTGTCTTTAAGATGATCTATCTGGTAAGTAGCTTACAAAGGTCATTAATATAATCTTTAATCAAATTTACTTTTCCATTTCTGCAGATGAGTCAGTGGAGGAAAATACAGATTTTACAAAAAAAAAAAAAAAAAAAAAAAACAAAAGAAAAATATTAATGATACAAACGAGTTACTCAGAGGGAGGACTTCTACCCACAGTGGAAACACCATCATTTTTTGGCAGTTTTCTTTAAACAGATCTAGACGTAACATGGTGGCTATGAGAAGTATTACACTGGCTGAAATATTTCTGTGACTGTTGTGGCGTCTTGGGCACAAAACGAAATGTGCAGTTTGAAGACTTAATCCATTTCCCTACAAGAAGAGACCTCAGTTCTTAACCTGCATGTATGACTTTCTGTATGACTCTCTGAACACAACAAAATTTTAACTTAAACTATGTAATAACCAGTATCCAACAGTTTGATGACAAGCTTTCGATTTTTTGTGTAATTAACTTCAATGAAACACCAGTAAATTTTCACGTATCTGTAAATAGAATTCCCAGGGAAATGGGAGCCTTGGGAAAAGATATTGCTGTATCTTAAGAGTCAGCACAGACAGTGAAAAGTCAACCAAGTTTATTAAATATGCCTTTGACATGCATAAGAATCTCTTATAAAAAGATAGGTTCTTTTGAAAGTTCACAAGGTTCTCTTAATAAAGTTCATGAATAGCAAGTCTCCTAGCTCTGCTCAGACCTTGATGCTGTGCAAGCACTGCTCAGCACATCTAAAAGTGGTGATGCCATTATCAGGACCATTTTGGTCACAAATCTGAAGCTCAGTACCATAGAGGATGCTATGAAGAAAGCTCAGTCCATCCCATTCAGGCCCAGAATTGCTGGAAGTGTTGCTCATGCTAAAGCCAGAGACATGGGTCTGACAGATGTAGCACGCAGTGGATAAGGAATTGAATAGATGGTTGCACTCAAAAAGCTGCAGTCAAGGGCTCCAAGTCCAAGTGGAGGTTATTGATGAGCAAAATTCCTCAGGGGATGGTGTTGGGACTGACAAAGCTTAACATCTTTGGCAGCATCAAGGACGGTGGGATCAGAGCACTCTCAGCAACTTTGCCAACACCACCTAGTTGTGGGGTGCAACCAACATGCTGGAGGGAAGGAGTGCCATCCAGAGGGACCTTGATAAGCTTGAGGAGTGGGTTCATGAGAATCTCATGAATTTCAGAAGACCAGTTGTAAGATCCTGCAGCTGTGTCGGAGCCATCCCAAGCACAAGTACTATCCAGGTGTAGAATGGACAGAGAGCAGCTCTAGGGAGATGGACTTGTGGATGTTGGTGGACGAAAAGTTTGACATGAGCTGTCAATGTAAACTGGCAGCCCATAAAGCCATCCACATCCTTGGCTGCATCTAAAGCAATGTGTCCAGCTGGGCAAGGGAGAGGATTCTGACCCTGTGCTCTGCTCTGGTGAGACTCTACCATCCAGCTCTGGGGCCTCCAACATAGTAGGAATATGGATCTGCTGTAGCAAATCCAGAGGAGGGACAGGAAGGTGATCTGAGGGCTAGAGCACTTCCATGAAGACAGACAGAGAGAGTTCAGCCTGGAGAAGGCTCTGGGGAGGTCTTATAGCATCTCCCAGTACCTGAAGTGGACAGCTGGAGAGAAACTTTTATGAGGGTGTGTAGTAATATGATGATGGGGAATGGGACTAAATGGAAAAAGTCTAGGTTTAGATAAGTTTTTTGGAAGAAATTCCTTACTGTGAGGGTGATGAGACACTATGACAAGTTGCCTAGAGAAGTTGTGTATGCCTTATCCCTGGAAGTGTTCAAGACCAGGCTAAATATGGCTTTGACCAACACTGTCTAGTGGGAGAAGTCCCTACTTATGAGGCTGAGGAGTTGAAACTAGATGATCTTTAGGGTCCCTTCCAACCCAAATTATTCTGTGATTCTATGACAAAAATTAGCAAAACAAGAATTGCTAGCTTTCTAGCAGATCATTTACCAACTGTATTCAAGGTGCATAGTTAATTCTGACTGCATATAGTGTCCTACTTTCCACGCTGAGTTTGTCTCAGAAAATAGTTTCTGTGTGTGATCAAACCACTGGAGAAAAACAAAAAATTGGAAATCTGGGAGCCAGGAAGTGAAAGAAAAAAAGCTTTTGAACTGCTAAAAGATGAGGTTTTTTCAGTTTTCCAGACTAGGTTGAGAAAAATGGCTGCAGACACAATATGCAGGATCAATCTGGAAAGTGGAAAGGCAAGTTAGCTATGAGTATACAGATGACAACAGAAGTAAATAGGTTAAGGCCTACATGCATTTTATTCCTCTCTCTATTTTTTTTTCTTTACAGTTAGCTCTCTGTGAACTGTGAATGCTGCACTACAGGGATGTCCTGTTACTTCTGACCCCATTTCAAGGACTATAACTATTTAATAACATTACAGATAACATAATTAACTCGTCAAATCTGGGTTAGTTGCATGACATATTTAACAGACGGATCCAGAATAACTCTCCCATGTGAGACACCGTGCCTTAGCAAAAGGAGAAAATAGTATCAGAATAAGTGTATGAATAACATGCTGTAATATTAACACATTTGTTTCACTGCACGAATGTAACATGTTCTGGAATTATAAAGTGTTTATGTATTGGGGGATTTTTTGAATAAAGATTATTCATAAGACCAAAAATATCTATTCAGTGTAATTAATTAATGGTATAGTTAGTAGCCTTGTTAGATTAATTATGTATTAATTTCCCTCTGCCTTTTTTTCATGATTATTATTGGGTTTGTTAATGTTTACCAAGTCCTTTACATTACTGACTTTTTATTCCATCATTAACAAAAGTGTAGAGCAAGATTTGGCTGACGGAAGTCCATCATTGGTGCAGCAAGGCTATGGAGGCATGACCACAGGTAGATCTGTCACTACTGGGGTCCTGAAAGACGTATGGATACTCCCCAACATGTCAGGCAGGAGCAGGAGAGGGAACAGAGCAGTCAGGAGATAAAAGGCTTCATGTCTGTACATCTGCTGTTGGAAGGTTAGGAAACATGCCATAAAGAGATAGAGGATCAAGAGCATGTGTTTGTGTGTGTTCAATTTGCAGTGACATGCACTTTTTACAGAGGAAGTAAATACCTCAGCACGGTTTTTTTGCAGCACCCGATTCATAAGGTTCGAGAAACCTGCAAATAAGGGACATCATCAATGCAAATTATACACAGAAAAGGAATAAAAATGCAACATGTCCATATTGACATCTGAGCAAAAATTGCTTCACACACTTTTAATAGGCCACAGTGAGCCAATGCAGCAAATTAAAGCAGTCACATTTCCCATAAACCACCTTTGACAAAGTTATATTTCCTCAGGAGTATACATAAATTAGTTTAAAAAAGCTTTTGCTTAAATGTGTTATACAAAGAAATAAACCTAAATGTACCAAACAAAATGCAAAAGATGTTTGATCTCCATTATCTGTATGAAAACACAAAGTGCTCTCTGGTGGGTGTTCAAAAAACAAAGCAATTCAAAAAGGAAAGAGGCAGTGAGAGCAATTTGGAAACTACTGTTATTTGAATTTACTTTTTAGATTAAAAAGTTCAAATTACTTTCGCAGGGATACACACTGCTCTTGGCTACCAGGAAGAAACTGCACATTGTATAATATTCATCTAGAGCAGTTAACCAAAGCCAAAAAGCACTTTGGACTGCTCACATTTGAGCTGGACTAGCAGCTATTATTATTTCCTGGCTCCTTTTCATGTATATGTATATATACACACTGAATACTTTCAGAGAGGGTATTAACTACACATTCTGAATGAATGAAAATATATGAAGCCAAACTTCTTTCACCGACACCAAACTAATCAATTTTTTAAAAAATCTAAAGAAATCTTTATATCATAACAAAAACACTCATTATGTTGACTTCTACTACCGAGGTGACTATTCTGAACATGGAGAGGAAATAAGGAAAGTTGTAGGAATGTGTAGCAGAAATATGTGATAAGATAAAAATCAAAACTGTTTGTTCTGGTCAATTTTTTTTGAAGAAAAAAGTGTCAACTCCCAAAAATCTCTTTAGAGACTAGCTATTAGTATTGATTTTATATAGAAAGCACATTGTAGCAATAACTTAAATTTTAAAAAGCTGATTTCTTATTTGTGGCTATTCAGCAAAATATTTAACCATATAGAGAGCATAAAACCTCAAAACCCTAAACACAAGTGAGAGTGTGGTTCTCCTGTTGTTAAAATTACTTGAGTGAAATACGTGTGTCTCCAGAGGCATCCTGTTAATGTGACATCTTTTATTGCTGAAAGGGTAACATGTCCTATTTAAATTTAAGAAAAATTCAATTTTTTCACAAAATAAACCAAACTTAGAGGACTTAAACTGTATAGGGTTCTCTCTTCCACATGTGTGTGCAAAGGCCAGGCAAAGGACAATTGCAAAACATAATTTCAACAGTTTCCTTATGTTTGTAAACATATAACATCTGATTCGTATTTATCTATAGTTTCCATATTGCTCAGTTTTAAGTAAAGACAAAATAATTAACAATGACATTTTCTTCACAAAAATTGTAATGGAGGTGTTATGCAGTACAGATTTTGAAGGAAGTGGCAGCTGGTTTCCAAGAGAAAAGGGTTTATTCTTGCATGCCTTTTCTCCCAGAGAAGCTTACAGGTAAAAAGAAAATTCAATCTTTTTTCTAACATATTCCACTCCTCCTAAACTAGCAAGTTTTAAAATTACATTCAGTCTGAGAAACTGGTAACAAACTAGACAGTATATGAGACATTTTAGAAAATCAGATGTTTGTTAGTGTTCCACTCACTGCCCTCCAGACACAATGTTACAATCATAACTAGCTCAACATATTTATTTTGAATCTCATATGTTTTTCAAGTCATATCGGAAACTAAGAATAGAATAGGACTTGCATCTGTAGATGGGTAGACAATGTTGCAATTTGTTACGCTTCCTGACAGAAACAAAAAATTAAAAAATAACATGTAAGCCATTATTGTAAATTCAGTCTGAGGTGGCATCCATTAGCAAAGTTATGAATCCTGAAGAAAAGACCATCTGCAGACTTCAGTTTATTCAGAGTTTCAGAAAACAAAAGGCAGGTTCATCCCAGAAGGACAGGATTCTGAACAAGACAGATGCTTCAGAAGTAGAACTAGAACTAGAAATAGAACTGGAACTTTTTCCCTTAAATGTTTTTAGAACATATAAGTACAAATAATTAAGTAAATTTTTAACTCCCCTGTGCACCCAACCAGCTAATGAGACCCTTATTAGTTCAGACCAATTGTCCATTTAATGCATTTACCATAATTCATTTTGTCTTTGACAATGGCGTTAGGTGCCAAAAGTTGTAGACAAGCATAAGTGAGAGTAACGACTGGACACAGAAGCTGACATTTTGAAAAATGTAAAAAAGAGCGAAGCAGAGTTAACTGTACTCATTCCTTTTGCTCTTTGTGCCAGTGGCTGGTGATGAAGTCACTCTTAGTGCTGTACATTTAACTGTTGACACCAAGTACATGCTACAATAAGCAAAAACCCACAGGGACACTTCCGTTCATGTTACCCTATATTGCTGTGCAATTTTCTCTTTTTTTTTTTTCAGGTCCTTGACTTAATTTAGGTTATACCATGCAATGGTATCTTCAGTTGAAAACTTACCCTCAGCTGCATTCACAGGAAGGCATGAGGTGACTGCCATTCTTAACATGAGATCTATGAGCTAATGAGGCCTGGGACTCCACAGCATTTTCTCAATATTAAATGCTCAGATGACTAAGAAGTTCTTTCAATGGCTGCGTCCTATCTGAAAGACAATTGTCTAATCTCTAATGTTTTGGGGTTTCTTTATATTAAAGCTGCTAAAATTAAATTTCATTATATTTTTTGTGTAATTTTTTATGTTAAGTAATCTGGAGCTCTGGTTAAGACCCTCTGCTATTTGAAAGCTTAATGGATAACCAAGATGCGAATTTTCTTTCACCATAAGACTTCACTACTGTTTGTATAGTATACTTTAAATTCTCTCAACATCATAATGAGAAAATACCAAAATTTACAGACTGTAAAAAGTCTGTGGAAACTAGAAAAGTATTTGGATATGATATGCCTGTTTGTATAGCAGCCTCCCATGCCTCGTTTTACTCTATGGCACCACTGAGCTAGCTGCATATATTTACTAAAAATACATGTTATTAGATATCGCACATATCCACAAAGATAATTTCTTTGTGAAAGCAGGTATTTCAAGTGAAATATAAAACTTTATTCTTCCAATTTTTAGATCATAGTTTGGGAAGTACTATTTCTTTATACTGTATCATCTGTTACCTAGCAAGTGTAACACACCATGTTTTATTATTGTTCATTATTCTTGGAACACTGCATTTCCTCCCTTTGATTCTAGTAGAGATTGCTGCACAAGATAAAGTTAATGAATCTCCAGGCATGATTTAAAATAGTCAAAATAATCAGATCAGCTTTAGGAAAATCAAAACAACTTCTTGGAAAAATTAATTTGATGAATCTTTAAAAGAGACTTTCAAAATTCCATATTAGAAATTATTCCATGAAACAGAATAATTGTAGTTTGCCATTAGCAGTAATAATTATATACACTAAATAACAGAATATTATTATAATCAGATATTTAAAACCACACTTGCTTTATTTAAATCTAATTATATAATAATTATAGAGCAATGTAATACATGAAAATTACATCATATAATGCCCCAAACATTTAAATATTTAGACGTTCCTTTAAATTATCAGAAAGAGATGTGTACTGATATTGAGTTCCAGTAACTTCTGGTGTGCATGTCTGAGAAGATTCAAAAGTTTTCAGGGTGGGCTAAGGGAAGACACTAATGTGTGGCATTTGTGGCATGCTCCACAGTCAATCATACATGAGGCTAAATTTCTAACAGTACCTGCTTTACACTTACACTACCCAGTAGAACACCAACCACATCAAAATGGCTGGGGTGGGATTTTATGTTATTCGCTTATTTAGAAATGACTATTTGAACACTGTTATTGGAGTTTTCTCTGGATACAGAACTTATAGTTGTAGAATTGTCTATGCTGCAACCTGTCTACTAATCTTGTAGCTGCTTTTGTCTTCCCTTCACAGAAGGGTGAGCACATGGTGCAACCATCTCGGATCAGTCAGATGAACCGAGTATTGCAGAGAAGCATTAACACTTGCAGTGTTATTTGTAGCCTATAGAGATTTATAAACTTTGTGGAACATAGAGCAAGCTATTACTTTTTCCAAATAACTGCTAAAATAATTGATAGTACTTTTTTATTTGTAAAGGCAAAAATACCAGTCTTAATCTCTCAGTTAATGCGAATAATATGAGTAACATCAACTGAAAATATACAAATTTTGCATATATTACACAGTCTATTTAGCAATCTTGGCCTCTACACACACAGTTAGAACAATTGCAGTTTCTAAACTATATTCCTGGTTTCAAAAAGCATAGCATGGTTTGCTTTTTAATCTTTCAAGGGGTAATATCCTAAAAGGCATTTAAGCATGGACTTGTCTTACAAATATAAAAACCTTAAAAATTCATAAACCAGCGAGAATATAAAAATGGGTCAGTGTCAATGGTAGATTAATTTTTCAACACAAGGATTCAATTCTCCAGCATAGTCTTTTCAGGACCGTTTGAAGTAAACAGCAGTAAAATTGGGGAACGTGTTTGAGTTCAGAATTTGAGTATTAAATTTTTTAATGGAGTTGCTTTTGAGTACAAAGAAAATTAACCAGTCCTTTAAAACTACATCATTTTATGTTTTGCTTTGAACATACAGTTACACTAAGTGGCAAGGTTTGTGAAAACTGGAATAAACAAGAAAGAGTAAGTGTCTACATCTCAGCAGTTCAAAGGAATACCATGGGAACCCTGCATCAAATCGCAAAGTTCCTATCCTTCATTGCCATCATCTTCAAGCTGATATTTGGGGTGTGTAATTGGAAAGGGGGGCGGGGGGATTAGCTTTTAATTTTTTTGAATTATTTTACTCTTTTTGAAACACTAACTGTATGAAGATTATGCAAATGTATAAAACCATATTTAACATTAACCATGAATCAATTATAGGAAGTCTGTCCTTCAAAAAGTCATACAAACTTCAACAACTCAAACTATATGGAGATTCATGAACTAAAGATCACTACATTCAGCACTGTCATTCTTCTAAATCAATTTTGGAAGAAGGTCATTGCTTGCATCAACATTCTTTTAACTGTACAAATCATAGTCCTGTTATCAAAAACAATTTAAATACTATTGTAGTAAGTGTGTACTCAAGTTGCTTCTGCAGTGCATACCACAAAATATCCATTTGACCCCATGTGGAGCTGGATAAGCCAACTTACTTACAATTTGTTGCACTGTTCTGACCTGTTCTCAGAATATTTGTTATAAAATTAATTCAATGCCCCTATTTTATTGGAATTTGACCAATTAAAAAATCCAAGCAAAAATAAATGCTAAAATAAGATGTTTCAGGAAAGCCTGTTATACCTGTTCATTAAGCACAAAATAACTGGGGACAGTAACATATTTCAAACTTAATAAAAAGATCTTACCTCAAGCTTCATAATTCTAATTAAGAAATGTTTAATAAAGTATCCTGTTAGAAAGGTCATAGCTATGAGTAGATTAACATCTAGATCTATATTTATGATTATTTATTGACAATATTTGCATACTGTAAATTATGGTGAGGTAAATTTATTTTACATATAAATTTGTTTTCTAACAAAACAAAAATGTCTGAAAAAACATAACTTCATTATATTCTGGATTTCTCTTGTCTCAGGAAAACCTGATTTCTCTCTTTATTTACTTTTTAAGAAATAACTACTCTAAAATCCATGTCAGTGTACTCAAAAGTGGTATGAGATCAAAACAGGACTAATAGTTTTCCTCTCTTTTTTTTAAATTCTATTTGAATACGCACACAGAGTAGACAAAGCTCTGGAATGGGCACGTGGCAATGATCTCCTTTTTCATTGTCACAGTGGGTAAAAGGATTATGGGTAGATTTTACATCTCAACCAGAGTATGTCAAGACAATTTTCCATACATACATAGAAACATACAAATCAGAAATATGCCTATGCTTCACTAAATGGTATGCTAAAAGCAATTAATCTCTCCTACACACTCAGTTTGAATAGCTTAAAGATTGCATTTTATTATTTTTCATCTTCCAACACTTCTCTCTAAAAAACAAAGAAATTTTTTCATCATATTTTGTATGTAAGTCTTTGAGTATAATTGTATCACAAAATCAATTTGTATGGTTTTTTGCCACCTGAGGCATCTAGTCCTGGGGCAATTTAGCACTAGGTTTTGCTCTGGCCATGATTTTGATGAAAAGATTGCCAACTTGTAACTAAAGAATGGATTAAGAGGTTCCATAGCTGTCAGCCATCACTTCTATTGATTTGAGTTCACTGTGAACATAAATCTGACTCAAAAGTTCATCTCTGGATGATGAGCACCATATACCAGTGCCAGCCGCCTAACTTTTCTCTTTTTTTCACTGAAGTAATTTCTCAGGGCATGTCTCTTTAGATCAAAGCTTAGAATGAACCTCTGTTATTTACAACTGCACTTCTTCATGGCCTAATAGTAATTACATCATTTAGTTGTATTTATCAGCAAACTATTTACATAATACTGAAGTATTTTTGCACTGTATGCAAATCTTCCTATAGAAGAAATCTTGAATCACATTTTTTGTTTAATTGTATTGTTAATAATTTCAGTGGAATCAATTAAATATCTTATTTTGTAATATCTTTTAAATAGCTTTATTTTAATATCTTTTTAATAATGTTTTAAATTATTTTTTCATACTGACAGATGGAATATATCATAATATATGAATAATACATTACTCATAAATAATACATCTAGCACACAAAGACAGTGTATAAATAAAAGGATATAAATATCTATAACAATAAATTGATACAATATCAATTTTTTGTTTTCTTTTTTTTCTTCCCTGTCTACAAAGAAAAAGTTCTTGCCCTTAGTTTTAAATACCTTTGAGATTTTCTTATCCATTTTAATGTCCCTGTGGGCTGTACATATTCTGTTCTATAAAATAATTGAATATATGTTGATCTATATGATGCTAATGAAACTCGAAGTAAATGGCTTTGTACAGAAAAAGAAAACATAATTCATTCATAAAGCACACCTACATTAAGCAAGGGCCAAATAGGTCTCTGCCTTCTTAGTGGAAATGTACAGCGTACTCAGTGCTGAAGTGTAGCTCTTCATCACCAGACAGGAAAAGCCTGAGCCCGTGTGGCAGTTCTTTAAGTCTCTTTCTCCATACAAGTTAATGTTGAGCCTCACATAGCCAACCTTGGTCAAGCTGGAGGAAGAGTTTCCCCATGATGTTGCTGACCTTTGGATGAAGCTATGTCAGATTGCTTCTCTAATCAGCATAAAAAGGAACAAAATTCTTATGAGCTGTTTACATTTCATAGGCACTTTATGCTTAGTCAACAACATATAAATCAGTATGAAATCTGGCCTGGTTATTACTTACACTTATTACACCTTTACCATGCTTCTATAACTCTTTTTCTTGTGGATGAATCATCTTTTCTTTAGCTCTGTTCAAAATCCTTCATGCCCAAAGCTATTTAGTGGTTCACAAGTCACAAATATATCACATTATATGTGTATATATATATATGTGTGTGTATGTATATCTATGATATAAACAAACTGTATTGTTTGTCAGATTTATCCTGTATTACAGAGCCAATATGTACCACAAGAGCTAAGGATCTGCAGATTTTTGGCTTCTTCTTACACCAAGAGGTAAATATTTTGTTACCCACAACTCCTCAGTTTCAGCAATAATGAGTGGCAACTCAGGGAATCAGCTTCAGATATTGTAGTATTTTACAGCATAGAAACCTCTTCTTAGTATACGAGATATCTTTTTTTAAAAATCCCTCTTATTCTCTCAGTATTAAAAATTCATGTCAACTCAACACAAGAAAGATGTGGACCTGTTAAAGATGGTCAAGGGGAAGGCTGTGAAGGTGATTTGAGGCATGGAGCATCTCTTCTTTGAAAACAGGCTGAGAGACTTGGAGCCTGGAGAAAAGCAGGCTCCAGGGAGACATCATTGCATCTTTCCAGTGCCTGAAGGGGACTTATGAAAGAGAAGGAGATGGACTTTTTATACAGGTGGATAGTGACAGGACAAGAGGCAATGATTTTAAAATGAAAGATGGGTTTAGATTAGATGTTAGTGGGAAATTCCTTACTCAGAGAGTGGTGAGGCACTGGCACTGTTCGTCCAGAGAAGCTGTGGATGACCCAAGTCTGGAAGTGTTCAAGGCCAGCTTGTACTGGGCCATAAGCAACCTGATCTAGTGAACAGCAGGGTGGCTGGAACCAGATCATCTTTAAGGTCTCTTCCAAACCAAATTATTCTTTGATTCTATGTATTTTCAAGGCTTTTGTGAATTTTACCAGCAAATCTATTTTCACAAATTTATAACTTGGCATAAAATCTCAGTTCTTACCTGAAATCCAGTACCAGGCAAATTCTCTTTGTAATCTATTTGTTTTAGAAAGTGGAATAAGATAAAAATGCTTTCAATTTTTCCTTTATGATGCAAAACACCTATTCTTACTAAATTATGCTTAGCTAAAACAAAAAGTTATACAAGCAACATATATCAGAAAGGTGCCACTATATTTTATAAATTGTCTTTCCCTTCAACAGCCAGGTGAAATTTCATGCTAATCCATAAATTTAAGAGTTTTACTCCATAGGATTACTGCTTCCAGCTCTCAAGAGATCCATATATCTTCTGTTTAGATCCTGATGAGATCTAAAGAGGCTAAAAACTCCTTTAACAATAGATATATTTAAAGAGTAGTAAAAGAAGAGCTTGTATGCAAGTCAGGAAAGGAACCAGATATCCACTGAAATGCATGCAGCCAAATGCAGGAAAACCTGAAAGTTTCAGATACAAAAGCAACTTTTAGGAAATAAAATCCTTCCAGAAAATGTGATGCAACCATTCAGACTGCTGTTTTCTCAAGCCAGTTCAAGTATCTGGTAATGTCCACCAACAGGAACTACAATATGAACTCTCATTTACACTTTTCTTTTCCACTGTCATACTTGAAAAATGTCATGTCTAATGTCCTAATGCTTTTTTTGTTTTGTTTGTTTTACATATACTTTTAGGGCATAGTTCAGCATAATTCCACGTCACTAAGACAAAACGACAGTTCAAAATGTGCTTATGTTTAAGGTCTGTCCATGCAGTGCAGGACACTGCCATTCTGAGGTGCTATGCTGGCTGAACCTGAAGGGCACAGCACAGAATTCAGTTCTACAATCTTCTCTAAATTGTCAGCTTAAGTTAATATTTTTAATAAAGGAATAAGTATCAGTCTTCTGCTCATCTTAGAAGACTCATTCTTGGAATGAGTCATGCAGAAGCAGTTATGCTCATTGCCGCATTATCTCATAGCAGTTCCTGTGTCAGCAAAGCCAGTGTAGAACTTCCCATTAACTTCACTGGGTCAAGATTAATGCTTTATCATGTTTAGCTGAATGAAGTGTAGTGGTACATTAACACACCAATTTCTAATGAGAGCAAAATTTAATTAAGCCTTGTAGCAGAAGGCCAGATGAAGATCCTGTCTGACTCTACAGACAGAAAGTACGTTTAGACAATTTTGGCGGAATTCACAAATGTAATATAAAAGACACTGAATACACTCAGAATATAATGCACTTGGTTTTTGAAAAAATAGCACCTCCAGTCCATTAAATGGAAATTTTAGTCTCATTTTTTCTTTACTTCAGGCCCTGACAAAGTACTTGTCATTCTAACAAAATAAAAACATAGGCCTAATATTTTTGTTCTGTATGCAAAAATTTGCTTAAAATAGACATGGATCAAAGAAGAAGAACATGCAAACAGACATGTTTCTGTCAAGATTCTGTATATCCTTTTCCTCAGAAACACTAGTTTCAAAAAGCAAGTTTTTAGGTTTTTGTGCTTGTTATTAACTCAGTTGAGAGTCATCCCACAGAAAAGACATCATTAATTTTCAAGTACTTTTCTTTTTTTTTATGTATGACAAAAGGCTGGGCTCTATGCTGGGCGCGCACAAGGAATGAATTTTAATTTATGTAATGAGTGAAAAGTCCAGTTTTTTATCTTCTCTGCAGAACAAGAAAATTCCTGAATCATGATTCTTTTTTATGTCAAAGCCTGCCAAATGTTGTTTAATATCTCAAAAGGCAATTCATATTATATAATTTTTATACACTTTAGGAACTAATTATTAAAAACATTAACATTCAGTGATAAACAATTCAAGGTGTTTTTCTGTACCTTGTAATACACTAAATAATCCTTCTGGGTTTTCCTGGGGTGTTTTTACAACCAAATCTTTGTTACATGTCAGGGAGGATGAAAGATATCATGTTATAGAATATAGGAAAATTAGGCAGACTGAATGGTGAATGGTGAATGGTCACTACCCCATTGAAATCTTTCTTTCTGTAATTTTACTTTGTTTTTTCTTGTACTAATCTCAGTGGCCATGCAGCACATTATACACCATCTCTGAAGCTTCTATTTAGTCCTTGGAGACAACTCAGGCTCCTTCAACTCTTCTTCAGCTATTCTGTTATTCCATGGCTGTTCTCTGGACCCAGTTGGCCAACATCTTCTTTGAACTGCAGTCTTCAGGAGAAAGCAGAAATGCGAAGACAAAAATCTTTAGCTTTTACAGATTTTTGAACAGCATGACAGGTCTGAGTCATGTTCTTCTTGTTATTTATAATAAACTGCAGGTTTCCTGCACTGCATTCCTATTTGTGTTGCAGATTATCTGAGGTAACTTTAAAAATTTGCTCCTGTTTTTATTAGTCTTCTGCATAAATTAGATTGATTTCTCAAATTATTTTGAATTCTAAACCTTTTCTATGGTTCTAGTTCTGAACCTTAGTAGTTTGATAGAATCTGCAAAACCAGTAAATGGACAACATATTCTGTGGATTATTGCTAAGGAAAGTAAAGCTTTGGTTTATGTTTGCATTGAGATATGTACTGTATTGGAGCATATATTTATGTCTGTCTGCAGTTCATGGCAGACTCCCACAGAACCCTATTTACTACATCTCCTTTTTGACAATGAATCAAAAACAATCTTAGATATTATTACTTTATACAAGTTTAATCTAAACAATGTTTTCCTTCAAACTTGCAGGTGGGAAGAAAATTTCTCTCCTGGAATAGAGCAGAAGTGTAATTTTCCTCAAACAAGCACAGAGCTGTTGAATGTGAATCAACTAAGTTGATTCTGTGAATATATTCCCTGAACAGATTAAATCTCCCCTAATGTAAAGAGTTGCCAAAAGGGATGGAGGAGAAATAGCTGGTGAGGGAAGTGGAAATGGTTCAAGCTCCTTTACTGTTAAATTCACACTTACATTTTTTATATGATGGGTATTGACCTGAAAGATTCATCAAATATATATTTTGTAAGACAATCTTTATACGCTTTGTAGTCCTTAAAAAGAATATTCAGGAATTAGATATATGAGTGTGGAGAGTTCATACACAGAGACCTACCAGAGTCCGAAGTGTCTCCTTTTTTACATATCTTTTTGTTTATAGCCTCTTTCAAAGCGTCTGAATGTGATATCCATTTAACAGAGCCATTTGAATTGCCTGTATAAAAAGCCACGTACAATATTCATTAAATAGTAGCTCAGATTTATTTACTTTGTCTTGCTAATGACATTCAGTCATTAGAAGAGGATACAAAAATGGCTAATGTCCTGAAACCTGCCTGACAATCAAGGAAAGCATGATATACTACTACAAGGAACATTGGAGAGCAGAAAAGAGGTTACAGTTGCCTATCAGACTTTAAATACTTTCTGAATTGCTGAAGAGCACCATATAACACCAAGGGACACAAGTAAGCATCAGCTGCACGGTGTTTACAATAAGACTAGGTTTGTATTTCATCAGATAAGTATCTTCATTGCATTCTCAAAAAGGTGGAAGCTCTTTCTTGGAAAAGACAAAACAAAACAAAACAAAACAAAAAACTCAACCAAACCAAAAAACAGGCAACAAAACCAACAAAAAACTTTATAAAAAATATTTTATAAACCGTACACATATACAGGAGGGATGTTTAGGACAAAAATTTTCCCTTTTTCACCTGCAAGATGAAATGTGTTTAGACTTCAGTAGAATGGTGTTTTCATCTGAGCTACAGTGGCTATTAATTCGAGCACACACAACTGAGTATGTACTAAAACGCAAAGACATGCCATGGGATCTAAAAACTCCTGAAGGTTGTGGTCACAGGATATCATGATATATATCCAAAAGTGCAAGCTGCTACTGAGTTCTAAATATGTTGATTTTCTGATTTTGGTACCATAGTGTCACCTAGCATTTCAGAAAGGTAAGTTTTCACACAGCTTCCTTTTTAAGATCAGAGAGAAGCAACACTGCTGCTTCAAGAGACTGGTTGTTGAAGCTGGCATTTAACTGACTCTCAATTGAAAAGTTTTACTTTAGTAACCTTTCATTTCTTGTGCTCTTCCTTACCATTTTGTGAGCCTACTTAGTGCATAAATGAGTGGAGCTATACCATCAATACCTCCTGAATATCTGACTGTACATTTCAAATACATTTAATTCTGCTCTTTTAGGATCCTTTCTTGTGAAGGAACTGAATTAAAATGCTTATATTTTCATGCAGAAATATACTGCAGCATTTATAAAAATAGTAAGGATTCTACCCAGAGGAAGTAAAGCAGCTTCCAAGATTTTATCAGTCAAATACATATGGTTCGATTTTTTTCTCCAATTGTTTTTTTGTTTCTGCATTTTCAGTGATAGTTGGTTGGTATTATAGGGCATAAGAATAATCAGAACATTTCATCAGTGTCATACCTGACATGCTGCCTAGTGGAACAGTGGAACAGAACGCCAGCTGAATGTAAATTGAGGTAAAGTTCAGGAAGTAATTAGATGTTTAATTGTAAAGATCTTCAGAATGTTTCTGTAGCGCTTACACAACTGATTTCTCCTTAAGAAGAAACAAGGTGAAAAACAGGCCACGGTATTCAGGATGGGAGGAGAGAAAACTTGGAAAAAAACCCACAAACTTTGTGGACATTTAAAGAAAAAGGAGTTAGAGAATTCCTAAGATACATGTCATCACCCAGAGCTGCTTGGTCATGGCAGTGGTAAATATTTTTTTCATTAATATCCTCATAATGGACCTAAGAATATTCATCTATCTGAGTTTTACAGCTGATAAAGGACTGACATATTGAGTGGAGTTTGAAAATAAGTTTGTACTGTATCCTTACAAAAAAAGTGACTACTTTAAGATTGTGATAACATCCTGTCTCTTTTATTAAGACTAAATCTATTCACTTTATAAAATAAATCTTTTGCTTATATGAAAGGTGAAAATATGCCTTTTTGGTATGAAAAACATGGTATGTGCTGAAACACAACTTTCTGATAACACACATGTGGTTCAAAACAGCATAGGTTATCTGGCTTAACAAAGCCAGAAATATTATCCATGACTGACTCAATATCACTCATACTGTATTAACTCTGTTTTACTAAAACTAGCCTCAACTTAATTTTTTATACTGTAAGCATGTTTAGTTCAGGAATTCTTTGTCTTGATTACTTAATTGTATGTGTCAAACCACACATTGCAAAAAAAAGTATTCTTCAGTATATTTGTACTGATCTTCTTTCCATTCTGGTTATATTGATTATATAACATACTATTCTTAAAGAGTGGACTGGTCATAATTTCTTTGGTTATCCTTGAAATTTTCATAGAATTAAGAGAAACTACATATATTAGGGGTTTTTTTCAGCACAGAATTTGGCTTTTATATGAATAAAACAAAAAATTGACTCATTTTCCCACACTGAAAGTTGATTGAATTGATGTTTCAAAATTGTAATTCTGTTACTAGGCATATGCCTTTCTATATGACTTTGTGTCCCATGGTTATTTGGAGCAGACAAGAGAGCGTGGTTTTGAATGAGAAATCTGCTTGAAATGATGGGTTAATAAACAAAGCATATGTCAACAGCTAGAAGACTAACAACTAGGGGAGGGGAAGGTAGAGGGAAGTGGTGTCTCTGTCAAGTCATAATTTTAAGGTTTTAATCTAAATTCTTACCAGACTTTGACCAGAATCAGACAGAATTCTCTGACACATAATGGCTTGCTCCCATGTACAGCACACAAAAGATTTAATTTGTCTCATCAAACAGGGACACAAAATCATCAACCTACTAGCATTATTTTTAATCTTCATTATTATTTCTAACTGAGTTCTAAGAAGTTACTGGGAAGACAGAATTCATAAATGCTGTATTAATCTACACATATGTATATATATTAATAGATTGACTAACATTTGCATTCATGTTACTTGAAATTATGATATTTCAGCCTTAAGAACGCTTTGTTGTTGTTTCATACTCTCGATCTTTTGAAGGGGGATGATTTCTGGTTATAGCTTGTGTTAATTTTGAAGGTAATCAGCTTACCAATTTACCATCGAATCAAAACACCTGCTCTTCATCCATTTAAAATCCCTTAGGAGGGATATTTCTGTTGCATAAAAAAGAAAAACCAGCCCAACACTATCTTACAGTGGATTTTCCTGTTTAAAACCCTGAAAGCTCAGTCCAGAAGTATAGTTACTACAGAACTCAGGTTAAGTAATTAAGGTTTCCATAAATTACTTTAGCATTACCTAAAGTAATTTATATTCAGAAGATAGGTCAGTCTTTGCTTTGAAATGGATGCATCTTATTCTGAAAAAGAAATACCATGCAATATTTGGGAGCAAGTAAAATAATGCTTTCAGAGCAGAAACACAGTTACTCATTTATCTTTGCTATTCAGTAGCTTGCACACACAAATGCACATACACTCACATATGTCTCTCTCCCCCAGACATGTCTGGAGAATTTTAATACTGGAATGAAAATTCATTTCTGATTGAGTGTAATATTTTTCTTTTTGCCACTTTTCTTTTTTTTTGTATGGCAGGGAACAGAGAAATTAAAAGCTTTCTGCAAAATGTCTTGGAATCTGATAGAGGCTGATAGCTTCTGCGGAGAGACACAAGATAAGGAAAGCAGACCTAGAAAATCATCACATGAGGAGAGCTGCCTAGCAAATATATAATCAAAAGTGGTCCATCAAGCTAATGCTGGGACAAGGAGATGAATTCTAATAAAAACAGTGGAACAGTAGTGATGTTTCACTATACAATATAAGCATTATACAGGAACTCTCAACACCTTGAATATTCTAGGATGTGAAAGTATTTGGCTATAATGAGGAGAATACCATTAGAGCTTTTACATTTAGCCAGATGCAAAATCCCCATATTGTTTAGTCAGTTATCAGTCATGAGTCATCTTGTCCAAAACTAGTAGACCTCCTATAATATTTCTGCTGATTTCAAAACCTTCTACATCAAGCCCCAGATCACCTATCTAAATTCCTTTTTTGGAGTTCTTGTAAATCTTGGAAATAGTCACAAATATTGCCTAGTCCTATTCTGTGTGTTCTTCTTAGTAAAGACACTGAAGCTCTAATAAAGTCCAAAAACTTTGCTCCTTCTGATTAGAAAGAGAGGGAGGAATGAGAGAACTAGTAGCAAAACCTATCATTTTTTTCACTAAACATGTGGCTGAGGAATGTTTGAAAACAATAGGTAGAGTTCAAACTTTAGGGAAATTTTCTTTCATTTAGAAATGCATTATTGTTTAATTTCACTGTGTTAAAACTGTTTACTGTTTGTCTCATTTTCAGATCATTAAAACTAGCCTATAAGCGGTTGGTTTTTTTTTCATTTCATCTTGAGAAGGAAGCCATTACAGATGGCAAGCTGTGAAAGTACAAGGTGAGAAGTGCAAACCTAACCTGACTGGGGATTCCATTTATATTTATGGTATTAAGACAGAGATTTTTTTTGACAAAATCGGTTCAATTGCTAAAGTGTGAAAAGTTTCAAAAGAACAACTGAAGGGATTTTTGGGATTTAGCAGCAGGAAAACATATGGAAGAACTACTACTTTATAATGTATCGAAATGAAAAAAAAGTTGAAGAAAAATAAAATTACAGTTTCCATGTTCTTATTCCTTCTGCTCAGAGGTCCTTGTCTTATAGTATCTACCTGATCTTTCCTCCTGATGAGCTGACAATCCCTTGTCTTCCTTTGAAATTCCTTTTTCCAATATCTTTGGCATCCATCTGCTCTCATTTGCTTTTGACTTGACATCTGAAGGGCTTTGCACTCTCAAAAGGCCAATGCTATTGAAGCCTGAGCCTCTGTACCTTCATGGATCTTCTCTTTCACCAATATCAGAATATAATTTTCTGTCTCCCTGCAAGTGACCTTCTCACATATCAGTTTTCATGATATTCAAGTTTTTCACGAAAGCAAATTTGCAATTTAACCTTTCTCAAAATGCTTTCTATAAATTATTGCTTATTTTTACATAGATATTAATCTACTCTGCATATTTTCCTTCTAAATTGTCATGATATGTAAGAGGTGGGCTCAATACATTTCTTAGGAGGTGGGCAGTTAACTTATGTATAAAACACACATCCCTAAAAAGGATCATTAATCTCTCTATGGTTAATGTTTGCCTATGGATTCAGTAAATTTTGGAATTTAAAATAAGTCTTTGGAAGCTGATGAGCTGTTTTTAGACAGGGATTCTTCAGCTGAGCTCTGTCTGAGCCTTGAATCCCACTCCTTTGAAGTGAGTCAACAAAGTAATTTCCTAAGAGGGGAAAAAATTCCAAAATGAAGATGGAAATATAGATACCTCACAGGCAGACTGCACTAATCATGTATTTAATTTTAGTTTTACATATTGGAAGAAAAATATGGGCTTTAAGGTCTCCTGTAAACCTCAGAGTTTCTGTGATTTTTGGAGTTGAGTGCAGATTATGATGGAAAAGGAACTATTTCATTAATAGGTAGGTGAGCAGTACTGACTAATGCATTTCAGGTCACTGTCATAGGCGTTCAGCTGTGGTGGAGCAGAGTACAGCCAAGGGTGCCAGCACCATGTGGTATGCAAATAATAGATGCAGCAGTGATGCTGTATGAAGCCCACTTAAATCAGCATATTGTCAGATACTCAGTCTTTTTCAGCTGGATCTACCTCTCTTTCTGCAAATTCAGCAGAAGTCTGCTCTGAAACTTAGTCTGGTTTCTGGGCTACATGAGTAAATAATGTGCAGTGGCACACTTACTGCTCAGTTCTTTCCAATGATGAGAGGGCTGCAACTGGCAGAATTTTAAGGCACTCTCTAGTTCAAAATCTGGCAAATGGACCAAGATGAAAAGCCTCATTTTCGAAAGAAAGGTTTTTTCGAGTGTGTCACTGGTGCTTTCTTCATAATACAAATTTTCCTGGTGCCCCAGAAAGTCATTAGAATGCTTTCAAAATGCTCAAGACAGTGAGCAAATAGTGTTGAGAGGTACAAGATAGTACTGAGTAGGGGCTGGAATTAACACTGGGAAGAATGGATATTTGGTAGGTGTAACATAAACTGTGCCAATTTGTCATGTGAACCAAATATCAAATTAACTTCCTAAGGTGTATGCTGTTCTCAGAAACCTCTAAGATCAGGTAGAGCAGGAGTATGATGAAAGGGGAAAGATTCTTCACAGAAAAAGCAGAAAGAAGAGTTAACAGGAAGGATATGCTTGTTAGCATATATGATGGAAATATGATAAAAGTAAAAGATCCAATGGTCACTCTGAGGAAATGGAAAGAAATGGAAAACAGACTTCTAATTTATCTGAGAGTACCTGATCAGCTGTAGTCACTTAGGTATGGATGTCGATGCATTTAATATTTTGTAAAAAATCTTCTGGATCTCCTTGCAGGGCATGTACAGCTGACAGCAGATACAGCATGCCAATGGAGCTAGAGTCTGAGCATCACTGAAACCAAATCTTTATTTTTCAACAATATCCAACTATCTCTGTGTGGAAAATGCTAGTGGCTTGCTATAATACCCCAAGGATCTAGATCCAAGAATTTTTGATGATCATTCTGCTACAAACCTTTTATTTTTCTCCGAGAACTGTCAGGGCTGCAAATTGAATTCTCAGCTGAAGTCCAAAAATATTGCCTGTAGACTTGGTTTGCCAGCATAAACCAAGCCAGATTGTTACAGCAGATTTAAGATGTTCTCTTTTATAGCACTCATTGCTAGTATCTGACTTAAAATATCAAACCACTTAACAGTTTGGAAATATGCATGCACAGAAACAGTGTGGTGTGTGTACTTTTTACAGTTGCTTAATAAATCCTTATAATATTACATTTGCATAATGTTCATCTCTATTTTAATTTTGGATTGGTGAATTTTCTTTACAAGATACTTCTTTTTGCTATAGTCAAAAACACAAGTAAGATTTCAGATTAAAAAGTGAGGTAAGAATAGTCTATTTTATGAATCCTATCATAACACAGTTGCATCTAAACTTGGGTCAGAATTTCTCTTGGGGAGAATTGGAAAACAAGTATCAACTTTCCACAGTTCACTTAAAACTTTATAAAGTATTCTGCACCACACAGCATGGTATATTAGGCCTTTTAAACTAGTTTTTTGATCTTTTTTATTATTTGGCCATATGTTTTGGGTCCAGACTACAGCACCATGCAGTTGGTTTTACTTTTTAATAAAATTGAGAATGTAGATTTTTATTGTTCACTTGTAAAATACGTTGTATAAACAACATGCTATAAGCACAACTGACCTACAATTATTCTTTTGGAGCTCAGTGTGGAACACAGTAATTGCACTATCATCATTATGCACTTTGTGTTGGTCCAAAGCCATTCAGAAGGTCATTTCAAATGTTGTCTCCCACTGTGCCTAACATACCTTACTGAAAAATAATCTTGGTTTCCCACCACTGCTTTGAAGTTGTCTACTTTAGGCTTCACTAAGCTACCGTGTCACAGAAATCTAAAAGTGTGCCTAGGGAATTACTATTTCCCTGCCTAATATATTTTGATACATTAAGTTCTCTGTAATAGGAGTTTGGAACTCAATTCAACACTAAAGGAAAGTTCAAACCTTCTAAACACTAACCAAGGTAACAAAATTCTACTGTTCAACCTCATTTTAGCTCCATTCAAAAATTGTTGTCCTAGAAGCAGATCTTGGTCAGTCTGGACAGGGTTCAGTCCAATCCATTGACCATTACATCAATGCCAAGACTTTTGTTTATACCCTGGATTCTGTACCAAATGATAAAATTCCAAGTTAAAGTAAATTGGTGAAATCTGAGTTGTGCCATGGGTGAGGTGTCAGTGAAATTCACTTCAGTCTGGGGCAAGGACTGATCAAGGACTCTGATAGCATTCCAGATATAATTAACCATGCTCTCTTGACTCAGAACTCAGTACTCTGCAAAGCTGCCTACTTAATTTTCTATCTGCTCTCACAAGCTCCATAGACTTCTGGTTCCTCTTACAAAGAGGAATTTGTAGCAACTCCACACAAGATGATCCAATGAGATAATTTCTGCATTTCAGAATTGGTGGATGATTAACGGCTAAAGAATTAATGTTTCAAACATACAAGAGAAGTAGGAAAAATATTACATGATTATGCAAGAGTGATGGAACAGCTTTGATGGGCACTCTGTGTCTAGCCAGGGTCAACACACCACAGTGCTTTTTGATACCCAACACAAGGCTCAAGGAATTTGAGATAAGTATAGTAACTGGGAGACATAAAGGGCAAAACATGGATGGAATACTGTTAGAGAACAAAATTATGGGGGGAGATTTTGGTTATTCCAGTTTTGAAGGGATGAGATTGTGTGTAAATTGTCTGCTTTTATTCAGTGTTATGATGACAATATTTTGATATTGATGTGGCAAATTTTTTTTTGTTGATTCTGAAGATTGTGCAATAAATATGGCTTTAATGATAAATCTTAAAAGTGTGATTCAAAGAGGCTAGACATGGAATATATTGAGTTTGCATGGTAAGGTTTTGGTGGCAGAAGGGTTGCGGGAGTGGCTTGTATGAGAAGCTGCAAGAAGCTTCCCTTGTATCCAATAAAACCAGTACCAGCCATGTCCAAGAAGGACCCCCCACTGGCCAAGCAGCCACAGTGATAGTGCCTCTCAGATAACACAGTTAATATGTAGGAATGGATATAGGCCCCTATAGTGCAAGAGAACTGCCATTGCACTCAGCAAAATTGTACCAAAATGGCTTCTTCTGAAAGAATTTGAAGTTTGGAAGTTGTTTCACATTTACTTCTTGTTTCTTGTTTCTCACAATAAACATCAAAATTAGATTAATGTCATCTGGTCCAGTACAGCAATCCATAAACTCTCATGTTCTGTACCTTCCTTGTGGAAAAGACATTTAAGGAACATGACACTCAGGAAATGCCATGATGAAAAAAAAAAATCACTCTGATTTTTTATTTTAGTCAAACTATAATAGAATAGCTAAAGGTCATTTAGTCCAACTCACATGCAATGAGCTTCACCTAGCTCACACCTTCTACTAGCCCATGTTTTTCAGAGTCCCATTTGACCTTACCTTGAAAAGACAGGGCACCTCTCTGAAAAACCCATTCCAGTGTTTCACCACTCTCATTGTAAAAGTTTTTCTTTTTATTTAATCCAAATCTACTGTCTTTTAACTTAAAAACATTACCCCTTGTCCTGTTGTTTCAGGCCTTGTTAAAAAGTCTGTTCCCCTCTTTCTTTCTAGCCCCCTTAAGGTCTTGAGAGGCCACAGAAGTGTGTGTCTGGAGCCTTCTGTTGTCTGAACAACCACATTTCTTAGTCTTTTCCTCAAAGGAGAGGTGTTTCTGATAATTTTCATTGCCCTCCTCTGGACTCAACTCAATAGGTCCATGTCTTGCGATAAGGACCCCAGAGCAGCACAGTACTCCAGGCGACGTCTCATCAAAGTGGAGTAGAGGGGGAATATCACATCCCTCTACTATGAAGGCAGTAATTTCATGTCAGCATTTCACAAGCCAAAAATTGATCCTGTGACAAACCAGGAAAAAAACTGGAAGTTTTTTCAACTTTTATCAACTTTTCAGTCTGATACAGTAAGTACTTGAATAAATAGAAGGGTTGTGATTCACCTGGGGTTTTAAAATAGATTTTTTATTTTTGTATATGTATCTCAAAACATAACACTGAGTTTTGTTTTTGTCTGGAAGAGTAAAGTATATTAATAGATAGGGATTAAATCTATTTACACTGACCCTAGAGGTGCTTCTGCTAATTGTAAACCACTTAAACTGCAGTTTTGTGACTTAGAGCATAAAGCAGAGGCTCTTAAGGAAAGCAGACTTTTGTATTCAGTCCAAATTTGTAATGCATATTGTTAACATTGTCTCTTATAATCAAATTCTGGATTGTATCTACAGAACTATACAGAAGAATGCTTAATTGTGAGTTGCATTTTTGGAAGTGGGGGGTGAGATATACGTTTTCAGCACTTCTTTTTGCACTGTTACCGTTTCTCCATTTTCATGATCACAGACTGGGGGTTCTTTGCAAGTTACTTCAAAATTGCTCACACTATTCTTGCAGTTCATTGAAAGCTGTTGACACCATTACATGAGGAAATTGAACCCATATGTTTAAGTAGGAAAGTTTATAATGGCCTAAATCTTCTTAGGATTTTTTTTAAAAAAAAAAAAAAAAGAATATTTCTACACTAACTTTGAGTTCTATAACACCACCTTTACCTAAGATCTTAGCTTGCTTAGAGTTTCTTATGTTTAGCACATTATACTAGCTTTACACCAGGAAAACTCTGGTTGCCACTGCAGTCGACAAGAAAGGACTGCAGCATATTAGTGCTTTAAATAATGGTTATCTCATTAATTCCTAGTTTTTCTATACATTTTTAACAGTTGAGATACCTCTTTCTGGCAAAAATGAGGAAGAATATGATTTAAATACAAGCACATTGTTAATATTTAATTAAACAAACAGGACACATCTAAAGAACAAACTAATGGTGTGTAGTTAAAATTATATTTGTTAGTCCTGTTCAGAAAAACTAATAGTGGCCAATACCTACTGGCTGGTACCAAGGGTCATTGACCCCTGTTTCTCTCAGAAACCTCAGGACAACCAATAGTATTAAATATGCAGCAGAAAAGTGCTATTCTCTGACTTGTGTTTTTCTCCTAAGCCAGGCTGAGACATGTAAGACCATAAGATCCTTTAAGTTACACAAGAATTCATAATCCCTCACATCTCATTCAAATAAAGTCTTCAGAACAATCTGATACTCCCTGGTCATCTGTCACTCCAAATATATTGACTGCAACCATAAAAAACTAAAACCAAACAAAACTAAAGTTTTATTATGAGACTACTCCATCATTCTACAGCCTAGAAAATAAATGCTTATTCCTTCTCTCTCCTGAAAGGCAGCAGAGACTAAATGAAACAGTGGATAAAATATTTCAGTTGTGGATAAAATAACAACAAACCTAAAGCTGTAAGTACTGCACTTCTCAAGTTACTCTGTAAACTTCACAACATGAATATTATTTGTACGCAATACAGTGAAAACAATACTTATTAAATCAAAACAAACAGATTGGAATCTTAATGTAAAAGAGTACATTCAGAGGAAGTTGACTTGCTCAGCTGTTTTCCAAATAATTAAATTAGCAAAACAAAGTTGTGATGGAAGGAAAAATCTTTCCGCAAAAGAAAATCCAACGCATAAAGGAAAGCATTTCTTTAAAGAGAAGAAAAATTAAATTATATGTATTTTCTGATTCCAATGTTTTAAAACACATATTATAAGAATTTAATTTTAATTTACTAAGTTTGAAGGAGTTAGCTTATTTTTTCAATCATATTTCAATAAATTGGAATTTAGATTCAGTCTAAATCTCAGCTGCAGACACTGTGAAAGAAAATGATACCCGGGGTCTAGAATTCATCTATCTTTCCAACTATCTGTCCTTTCCAACTTTTCTAATTAAAGTGAAATTTCAATCCTGAGAGATCACTAGGATCAGAAGTCGTTGTCAAGAACACTCACGAACCCAAAGACAGGTACTCTACACTTTTGCACTGCCATGCAAAGAACATCAAATATTTATATTTATTGCTGTAAGAAAAACCAAACAGTACAAGATCAAAGGTCTGTCTTACTGAGTAAACTCTTTCTGAGAATGTCCCAAGTCAGAAGTGTAACTGATGAAAGAGCACTAGAACACGGCAAACAGGATGTGATACTTTGCAAAAAACCCCAGAGGCTCCACGCTTTTCAGTTAAGAAACTTTCTGGGCTAGAGACAATTTTTCTATTTATGGATAATATTCCATAAATTAAACTTCTTTCCTCCTAAGTCCATATAGAATCCTAGAGTCTATAACAGACCCTGTTGCAGTAAGAAGAGTCCTTTTCTCTTGACAGTTTTGAACTATTCCCCTGCTATGTTTATCAAGTACCTCAGAGAGTTTTTTTCAGCAGAAGTACTAGTGGACAATAAAGTACTTTTTTCATTGTCTATGCCATCCAAGAGTTTAATCGTCTTTCAGGTTCCCTTCTGGACAGACAGCTGCCTGCTCATCTTCATTGCTACCCCTGAGGAAGCTACCCTTGATCTACCCTTGACCTACCCTTTATCACCTTCCACTGAATCTACAGCATTTTCATTCCAACAGTAAAGGCGGATTTGAAGGAAATCCCCTGTTAGTACCACTCACTCCACACTAAACAGTTGTGACGCATAAGAACTAGATTATTTCCAGACAAAAATAATCAACCTGACCAGGTTTGCAACTAGCAGAAATCTTTTAATTGTGTGCATAGTAGAAATATTTGGCTGTAAGAAAAACTCCCAAGTTATCTACAGTGTAGGTGTAGGGTCCTTAGCATTAGACGCTCTGTTCAGTTAGTGCTGCTGTGTGCCTCATCTCCTCCCTCTGAAACTTTTTAAATTCTAATACAGTGTCTTGGAGATGCAAGAAACTGAGTTATAGTCAGTATTGAAGAAATTGGTGTGCATTTTAGCAGCTTAATAACTTCCACTATCCATATCTTAATACTTTCTAACATGCTGACTTTTTGACCACTACTAAGTTTTAGGTTGACCTTTCTATGTAGCTATCTCCTAACAGCCTGTATTCTGGTTGAAATCTACTTCTTACAATAATTCTGACTTCCTTTGAAAATTTTACTCAAGGGAAGACCATAAGTATGTGCTACAACAGATCCAAAAGCACTACGTTAATAATGACTCTCATCCCCAGGAAAAATGTCAGATGACTGTGAAGAGAGAGAATATGCTTTTTGAAGCCACACCTTAACTTCCTCCTTCTGCTTTAAAATGAGGAAGTAACATCCCACAGAAAAGGCCTTGCTTGCTCTCTGCATTAATCCACAGGTTTTCCTTGCTAAGGAACCTTTTAATAGCCATTCTATAACAGATTTATAGGCCATTTTGCATCAAAGAAATAAAAGAAGGAGCCAGAACACCATGCAGCAGATATCCAATATGAGTGTGCTACAGATCATCATCTTTAGAAGAGTTAGGGAAGAAACAGCATATATAATAATATGGTTACATATTATGCTTCTAGCTGTATTTTCTTTTAACCAATCAATAATAAATCTAATCTAATAAATACACTTAGGCAGTATTGAATAGAAGAAAAAAAAAATTGAATCTCCTCTTATTTTTCCTTGCAACAAGTACTTCTTGAACTATGATAATGAAATTCCTGGGATAAGTCAGCTGCCTGGTGGCTTTGCAAGCTACAACTCTCTTCAGGGATCCTCGGGTCCCAAAGGGACAAAGCCCTGAGCAAGCTGGCATGATCCCATGCCTGACTCTGCTGCCAGCAGCTTCCTTGCACCAGACAATGCTTCATTTTTCAAGCATATAATGTTATGCATATTAAAAGCAAGTTGTGATGAGATTGTGACACCACGTTCCTCCACATCCAGAGAAATGAGGTAAAGAGTGGAAGTCCTGATTATAAACCAGGTAGGATTTCAGCAACTCTTTTAACGATCATTTAATCATAGAATAGCTTTTGTTGGAAAGGACCCCTTCGATCATCTTCCTGTCCCTCCTCTGGACCTGCTTCAGCAAGTCTATGCCCTTCCTATATTTAGAGCTCTGGAGCTGAATGTTGGGGTCTCACCAGAGCAGAGCAGAGCAGAGGGGCAGAATCCCCTCCCTTGCCTGGCTGGACACGCTGTTTTGGATGCAGCCCAGGATGTGGTTGGCTTTATGGGTTGCCAGTACACATTGCCAGGTCGTGTCAAACTTGTCATCCACCAACACCCATAAGTCTTTCTCCCTAGAGCTACCCTCAATCACATTCTCCATCTAGCCTGTATTTGCACTTGGGGATGCCCCAAACCAGGTACAGAGCCTTACACTTAGCCTTGTTGAATTTCATTAAGTTTGCAGAGTGCCATCTCTCAAAACTGTCAAGCTTCCTTTGGACAGCTGTTCTTCCTGCACCACACAGCTTTGTGCTGTTGGCAAATTTGCTGAGGATGTTCTTAATCTCACTTTCCCTGCCAGTGACAAAGATGTTAAACAGTGATTGTCCCAGTACTGACCCCTGAGAAATGCCACTCTTTACTGTTCTACTCTTGGACACTGAGCTGCTGACCACACCGCTTTGAGTGCAACTGTCTAACCAAGTCCTTCTCCATAAAATATGTGTCTCTCCACTCTGGAGAGAAGGTTGATATGTGGGATAGTGTCAAACACTTTGCACAAGTCCCAGTAGCTGATGTCTGTCTCTCTTGCCTCATTCACCGCCTCTGTAAGCCCATCGTAGAAGGCCACCAAATTTGTCAGGCACAATTTGCCTTTTAGGAAAGAGTTTTCATTGTCATCGATCACATGTTGTACATCAGTATTTTGACATATGCCCTGCAAATCTGTCACAAAAGAAAAATCAGCTTTTTTAGACTTATCTTTTTATCCTTTGATCATCTTAGAGTTCACCATATCCCAGCTCTTCTGTCTTCTTGCTCAGTAATTACTTCTCACATTCGTTCAGTAGAGAATGAACTTTGAAAAGACAATTCAGCATGGGCTAACAATGCTAGTGAGAAACAACAAAACGGTGAATGAATTTAATGTCAAAAGCAAATATGAAAGATTTTCTTTGCATTGACAACGTTCCTTTCTACCTTAATTCCACTCTTGCAATCTGGAATTGATAGTGTTGCCGTGGGCACTTCTATTAACACATTGCATTTTCCTCTTTCATTAAAAATCACACCTTCATCTTATCTCAAAAAAAGATCACTCCTCTTCTATGCCTCACTGTTTTTCTTTCATTTCCAAATTCGTAAATGTATTGAGCTGTAAGTTTTCCTAACTTATTTCTAAATTTTCTCCAAACTTTGGCTTTTTAAATTTTTTTTTTTTAATTAACTGTTTGCTGTCTCTTTTTCAGTACACAGTTTGGAGGGAAGAAGAGTGACTTACGAGGCAGAGGTGCATTAAACATTGAACCCTTTTCTTACTGATTGTGTTTCTTTTCTGACCATGATCAAAATGACACTACAAAATCAAGACTAAGTTGAAGTGACAGATGTAAGTGGGTTTGTTTTTAGCTTTTACTGCACTTCTGTAGGGCAGAAAATGAAGATAATGGGTGCCTAAATAAGCCACATAGCAGCAGAATTAAATTCTCTCTAATGTAGTTCTAATATTACTATGTCACTATAATAAGATTAGCCTTGACTATGTAGCTTATCTAACATGGTTTAAAAGCATTTGGTGTACGATTAATTTGTGCTAGGTAATTTTTTAAAAATCATGTCCCAACTTCCTCCCTGATGTTACTTCACTAGTTTCAGCAGAGAGACACAAGGGATTAATTTGGTACTAGCAATTTACTTTATAAAGTTCCTATTACCTCTGATATTTTCGGTGTTAATGGCTTTTTAAATGCTCCTGGTACTTAGAAGACAAAAGGATTATAAGTATAGTGCTATATATATTTTTGCTGTTACATTCAGAACAAGGTCAACAGCTAAGTGACAGACAGGGAACTAGATTTTCTTAGGTTCATGGTCACTTGCTATGAGAGTGAGAAAATTTACTTCATCTATTGCCTCAGTTTAGGACTTCCTTACACAACACTGAAATAAATTGAGGTAATCACTACACAGAGACCAGGAGCATAAACTATCTTCAAAAAGGCATAAGCCAAATTCGTTAAGGACAAATCCACCTGCAGCTTTTCCACAACGACCTGAATGTACTATCCAGCTTACAAAATCCTCAACTTGCTGCCTACCACAAAATATAATGAGAGAATAACTTTTCCATGCATGGTGTTTCTTACATTCCTTCTTACACTTCACTATTAGAGATATTATAGCAAGATAGACAAAATATCTCTTTCACCCCTCAGATACAATGGGTGTCTGTGAATTACATATGCAAACAATATATTGTATGCTTGCATATAAATTCAAAAGCAATAAATATGCCATTTTAAGAGAGCCATTAAAGCATCCTCTCTTATGTTTGGCCATATCTAACCAGTTTGTGGGCTGAGGTGAATGATGGCAGCTATCCAGTTCTTATTTTTCAGCTGGCTTCTAGGTATGGAAGTAGGAGAGCACACTATTTTTTACTCAGCCCAGTTATATGTTGTCAACTAATCCAAAAGCAAAGAAATGTGAAACCTCAATATTGCTTACTTGTTCTTGTGGTAGGGAACATCTTGTCAATCCCACCTGCACTGTTTTTTAAATAGTTCACTGACAGTGAATTTCATCACATGCAGCAGTGTTGGTTTCCATCTGATTAAGGCACTTAGATCCAAAAAGATCTATTTACTGGTGTCAAAGACAGTGGAATTTTCTTTTGTCTTGCTTTTATTAGGGAGCTGGTTGAGATTTAATGAAAAGAAAATAAAGTCATGACCTAATAATAACACATGGACACTCGCAAATAGACAAGGGAAGAATAAAAAAAAAATAAAAATAGTTAATTTATTCTGATTATAACTTGTAAGAAGAGTTTCAAGACAACCCAGGAAGGTGTTGTCAGTGCAGCAGTTTCAGAGAAATTTGATCGACGGTAAGGAGTTGCATTGTTCAGCTTGCCCTTGGCTGGCAGAACAGTGAAAGTAGTATGGGGGGAGAAAAAAAATGGGACCAATCAGGATTCCCATTTGCAAAATTCAAACACTAATGTATTTATAGACTCTTTGGCCATTTTAACTTGAATAAATGGGTTATCTTCCCCATAACAGCTCAAACACAGCACAAGTAGATGCTGCACTTGGATGTTAGACTGAACCTCACTTGGGTCCTGCACTACCCTTACTTTTTTACTATTTCCTTCAGATGATTAGACTTTCCTACCAAATCCAACACAGGTTTTTATTTCAACTGTCATGGTAGGTGCAACCATTGCCTCCAAACCATGAGACTCAGAGATTCTGCAAGTAGTCAATTAGTTTTGTTGGAGCCAAAGTATTTTTACTTTTACTGCCTGTACCATGTATGGCTGGGCATCAGAACAGTAATGCTCATCATATAACATGTTAAATTTTACCCATAATAAGATTTACAATGAACAAAAATGCAACAAAGGCCAAAGAATTGTTTCTTTTTTGCTTCTACCCTTCACAAAGAGGACCCATTTATTTTCTGATTACTTTGTGACAGTGTTAGGCCAGTAAACACTACATACCTTTAATCAGAAAAACTTACAGTTAATATCCGGACTCCCACTGAAGTATGTACTGTATTTTTTGTTGCTCAAAATAAAATATTTTACAGAACATGGTATACAGAAATGCTCATTTTGATGCAGTCTTTAGCAGAAATGGAAAGTGATCTGCTTGAGTGTGTTTCTGCTGTTTGAGATTGGAAGCATGGGTCATTATTGTTTTATTGGTGTCTTTCATGCAGTCCCCTTTATACAAAAGGTTTTCAAAGAAGCTGGATAAAAAGCCGGCTGGCCTCCTGATTTAACAGTACTAAGCGGGTATTTCCTGCATAAAAATGTATTAGTGCTGCACAGACGTTAGGATCTAAAATTCCAGACAGTGTGAGACAGCTGAAGAAACAAAGTCCCAGGGTTGTTATAGACGAAAACGACATAATTAAAAAGGTACCCTCACAGCAGGAGTTTGTCCTGTTGATTATAATCACTGTTTCACTCTTTAAATGAATAATTTCAGATTTCTCTAAGCACAAATCTATAAATTTTTGCAATAATGAGTGACAGATGTTTTTCTTGACTTCCTTGTTTAGCCTTATGTGAACATATTTTGCTACCAAAGTAACATTATAAAGACCTGTACTCAAGCAAGCATCTATTGAGATTATTTCAGAGCATTTGGTTGACAATAGAGCTTTAAACTATGCTTTTTGGTCTCAAGCAGGAGCAGTAGGAGGGCCGTACTCACAGCTTCATTTGAACAGATGTAGTGGTTACTGACACCCCTTGACTTCCTCTACTGGCAAGCAGGTCTGTGGAGGAGTAGGATTTTGCCAAATTTTCATTATTTAGAGTCATGAGGCTTGTACCAAGATGTATAAGTTGTCATAGGTCCCTTGTATTCCACAAATTGTCTTGTTCGTTCATCTTGTACACAATTCTCTCCTGTTCTCCAACTATAAAGTCATTAGTATCAATATAAACAAGATGTACTGCATTACATAAAATTACAATAGAGGGTCCTGTATAACATTACATAAAGGGGATTTGGAAAGTGAGATTAATTACCTTAGAAATTAGAAAATTTTTGAAAAATAACAGTTAAGGTCTGTAACAACTAAGGTCTATAATAATTTTTTTAACCATTGTTTATTTTATGTATGTAAAGAAGAGACAGTGTTGGTTTTTTGATGTAGGAAAAATGTGTGCAATGAGAAAGCAAACCTAGCTAACATCATACTTCATAAGTTGCTTTTATATTTATTATTTATTGAACAACTTTGAATCTTTCAAGTGCTCCAGATAAGCAAACTTTCTGATGAATAAAGGAGCAAAATAGTAGTGAAAAAGATTTACTCCACCTTTCTAGTTTTGTTATATAGTAGAGATACATGTTTCTTCTCAGCAGTATTTCCTTAGGCCCCTCTAAAACTGCAGGACTAGAAAGAAGTCTAAATAACAGAAGCTACTCATTAGCTGATTATTAAATTCCTCAGTTTTTCAAAGACAACCAAGAATTGTCCAAAAAACATCTACTTCATGGTTTTATTTCATTTGAAACAGGTTTTTAATATATTCCTTTGAAAACCTGGCACTCAGCTACACATGGGGTTAGGTACATGTCTGCTGGAGCACAATCCGTGACCTCAAGTTAGATGTTGCTTGCCATACACGGCACCCAAAGGGATCTGACTGGATCCAGGTGATAGAAGCAAAGCTACAGTACTTGCACAGTCCTGTTGAAATTTGTCTGCCTAAACTCAGAACTTCCTATGTTAGACCATAACAAATACATAAGACATCTATGCAAATCAAAACTCATTCTTTTCTGTGACTCAGATACTTCATTCATTGTAACTGGAAAGAACAGCTCTCGTAGAGGATTCACAGCTCTGTTTTCTGTCCAAAAAAAAGCAGCAATAACTTTTTTAGAAAATTATAGTTGTGGTTCCTCCAAGGTGTATCTTGCATCTCAGTAGTGCAGCACTTGATTACAGTCAATATTGAGTAGTGTAGTCATGAAATGAAAATTTTATTTCTTTATATGTCAATCCTTTCTGCCTTTCTCAAAATGTAAACAACAATATGAAGTCTAACTTACGTGAAAGAGTTTTCCACTCATTTTCTTCTTCCATTTAGCACAGAGATTTTAAGCATTTGCTAACTGAACTAGTGGAAGTATATGAACTAGTACAAGAGATGTCTGGTTCTGTTGACATTAGGCTGGTAGCAGGCTGACATATCTTCCAAAACATTCTCTAAGGACTTTTCAAGGATTCTAAGCGATTGTTTCATGTAAAATATAGTTTTGAACGTCACCATTTGATAAGTGCCCCAGTTGTTGAGATACTATAAAAGAAGAGCTCTATTTACTCCCCTGGCTGTGTTTTGTTGGTTTATTTTAAAGTAGGAGTCACTGAATTCACATCCTGGTTATTAGTTTTGAGGTTTCCATAACTAATTTTAGAGGAACATTAGCCTGAACAGTGTGATCAATATTTAATTCTGTTACCTGGAATAAGAATCATGGACACTTAGTATGAAGAGAGAGTTATTTGTATAAACTTTACTAGGTCAATATGATATGGTATGATAAAGAGACAAGAGCACTATGCATACTTTACTTGAATAACCATCAGAATCTGTGATCGCTTCCTAAATAACAAAAAAAAAGACCCAAACTTTTTCTTTATGCCTATCATATTGAAAAATTAGTCAATTCCATCAAAGGGATTCTGGAAGGGAGGCCTTATAGAGTGAAAAAAAAAACCCAATCTGTTTGTTTTTACTTTGCTTTTTATGCTTTTCTCATTTGGCTTGTAGAAAATTACCATTTCTGGCATGCACACCAGATGGCCAGTAGGAAATAAATGGATAAATAAAATCTTAAATGTCTGAAGCCTTTAAATTGATTACTATGTTAGTTAAATACCAAATGACTAATTTGCATGTGCACATTTCAACTGAGCAGAATTTATTTTATTTGAAGGGCTGACATATAATTGAGTTTTGTTTGTCATACCCTTTGACGCCCAGCTCTTTATATAAACCTAGCTTTAAATAACACATGCAGCTGGTGAAAACAAGTCTGTGGTAATAACAGAGTTACCTTGTATTCCTTCCCAATTCAGAAATAGCTTATGCTGCCTGCATGATTAACAGATAATAGATGTCACAAGGTAAAACATCTGCTCTGTCAACATTCATAGTAGAATTAGTTCTAGATAATTTCCTACTGTGCAGTATAGCACAAGTGAGGCAGATCTGCCGTGTGAATGAATATGTGTGGGAGGATGTGCTAAAGGCCTGTCACCCTAAAAATCAGGTCCTTTCCCTGTCAATCTCTTTTTAATTTCTCAACAACTTCTGACTTTAGAAGTATCTTCTTTATCACATGGATATAAACTTCCACTCAAGGAGAAATGCACGGGTTTTCTGTATCCACCAACACACCTGACTAGCTGCAGTGGTGCAACAAGCACTTTGTTTTACAGCTGAATTCCTGCTGGAAACAGGATATAGCGACTCAGAGGATTCAGGATACAGTGACTCAGGTGCAGTGTTGTAACAGCACAGAGATGCTTTATCCCTCCATTTAACTCAGCTTAATCCTTGACCAGAGCAAATGCTCACTGACCTACAGCAGCACAGGAAAAGTCACAACTGATGTGCTTTCAATATTCTGGTGCTGCAATGCTGAGTGCTGGGTCCTTGCAGCACCCATCTTGGCAGCAAAGATTTGCCAGAAGAACCTGAGTGTGCCTATTCCTGCATCCTCAGACCTAGTGCCGTGCTCTCCACAACTGCTGAGGTTTGCAGTGGGCTTTAACTTATGATAAGCCCTCCTCAGGCAGTTGGACTAAGTTATCATTATAAATTCCTCCATACTGAAACAGTCTTTCCTTTCCTTGTCTCATTTCACCTCAACTCCCCTCCCCTACCCTTCCCTCTTCTTTTTTCTTTTTGTTTTCCTCGTTTTTTTTCTTTCTTTTTTTTTCTTTTTCTTTTTCTGTTTCTTTTTTTCCATTCCATTCCATTCCATTCCATTCCATTCCATTCTCATGTTTCCAGGGCTGGCAGTCCATCAATATCACTATTTAATTTTTCCAGGAGTAAGTTGTTGAGCTATGGTGATACCCTAAAAGCAATCAGAAAAGAAACTCTGTGCTGAGGCCCCAGAAAACTTTCTAATTAGTCCTAGTTTTATGTAAGCTCCTGCACCTGGCATGAGCACTCTAACAGGATCCTTAAAGACACTGTATTTACACTTGATTTATTGACTTTTTTCACTCAGAAACAGTGTAGATGATAGTCAAGCAAGATATATTCTCTGTTGTGGAGTCTTCCATTGTTTACCTCATTTTCCCTCTTTTCAGTCAAAATAAAAAATAACTGGTTTACTGTATTTTCAGTTTGTAGATTGCTGCTGTTATTTTTCTTTCCTTTCCTTTACAAATAGTTTTCATTTATTTGGGGGTTAACAACAGCCACTTTTCACCTCTTATTATCTTGTGTTTGCATTAAAGGAGAAATTCACACTTCAACACCATAACTTCCATACAACTTTGCTACTATTCAGCTGTATACCACTCATTTAAAATAAAAAGCAGAGCCAAAACCATTATCCTGAAAGGTTACAAAGATATACTTACTTTTCCAGTTATTTAAATTTTTTTCAAAATAAAAAATATTCAACCATGAATTCTTGAGTTTGGTTGCAAATTAATCTTAGTATGGGTAAATCTTCCCATTTGAAAGTCCAGAAGGAAAACATGTGAAAGAATTGAAGTTCTAAAATTCAAAGTGGTTTTTAGCTGGAGTAAGTGTACCATGATTTATAAGTCCTGACAAGAGAGCAGAAGAAACTCATAGAAGAAAGGTTTAAAAGTTTTATAGCAGGAGAACGTAATTCTAATTTTGAAGCTTTTCTGTCCAATACAAATATGTATTACATCTTGCCTCATTTCCATACTCCTACCTCTTCCTGCCTTATTTTTATCCAGAGAATTGCTGAGTACCACTGCTTATATTTCATTAATTTTCTTGGCTTCTCTATGCTTTTCACTAACTGCTTTGCCATCATCATTACTTATGACACACTTTCCTTTCAGTCCATGCACAGATATGCTTTTAGTTGGGACTCTTTCCCCTCTGGTCTTTGGCCAATCTCCATAAAATAAGCAAAGGTCTGAAAGCTCTGCAGATGCTAAAAGCTGTTCCATGTACTTCAGTTCATTGTGGGGTTCTGACCTTTAGTAATGGGCAGGGAAAAGTGCCGGAGTCAATTTTCATTGCCAACTCCTGACACATTTAAACAGAATCACAGGAAGGATAAGAATACCATTTCTGAGCTATGGTTATGCTCTACTGCCTGTAGCTTTGGAAAATGGTTTGTTTAATTTCAGTTAATGTAATATTTAAATCTCAGACAAGTGCATTGGAAAACTCAAATGTGGAAGAGGGAGGAGAGGGGAGGGAACGCCTCAAACACAAAGTACACACCCAAAATAAAAAAGCTATGCTTTTGCATCAAAATTACACCTAATCTGTTGGGTGTTATGTGATAAATGAGGGCTAGATGAGAGACAGGAAACTAAAACAAATACAAGTCACCAAATAAAATCAAGAAACCACACAAAGGGTATTTGGGATTTAACTACCAAGTACAAGTTCAGTAATTGAATTTAGCTAGAAAGTTTCAGGATTTAGATTATTATCATTAATTAAACAGCCATTGTTCAAAGTATTGTTTGTGGGACTCTAAAATAGTAGACTATTTGACTTGATTTTTTAAAAAAATTTAAAAAAAAAATACCCAGATTGTATTAATAAACTGCTCTCACAAGGAAAAGAAAAAAAAAGCAGACAAAAAAAAACCAAAACAAAACAAAAAAAACCACAAAATAATAAATAAATAAATAAATGAAAACAAAAAGAAAAAAGAAAAATTAAGATCTTTAAACCTCACAAAACATCAAGATTGACAGTGGACCCTATTTTTGTATATGGTCAGCAAATAAACTGAAACAAATCTATCAGTAAGCTATAAGATGCAGCATTCAAGCTGACAATATTAAAAGAGGAAACAAAATCAGTAGCCATCATACTAAAGGACAAAATTAATTAGTAGATGTCTAGATAAATATGTTTTACTTCAGAAAAAGCAAGAATACTTTTCTAAGCAAAGATCCAGCCTTAAAAATGGTTTGGTGTTTTTTGAAGAATTAACAAACATATTCATAAAGTGTTTCATTTGTTACAGTCTAAAGACTTTTGACAAAATCAATCCCAAAACCATTTGACAAAGGATGTTGTGAAAAAGAGAAGTTCAAATGGGTTAAAGAGAGACTTTTCTAAGCACTTGAAAAACAAATGCACTGAGGTTTATTAAGTAAACAAATCATAGCGGGTCCAGGAAATGCTCTGCACTGTATAGACTTGGAGGCTACACATTTATCAGGGTGAAGTATCAGACATATTTCCCCGGGTTTTATGCTTTTTTTTCCAAAAAACCATCAGAGAAAGTATCTGTCTGTTTACAGGCCTAAAGAAATATGTCTATTTCCATATTTTTGTATTAATAAATAGGGATTTCTTATACTTGTCCAGTACCTCTGACTGTGTGGCATTATAGTGCCCTCAACAAGAAGTGACAGTTCTTCAGTGTGAACACACTTTTCTCTTTAAAACAGACTGGCTGCATAATATAGGTGCACACAGTGTTTTTAAGAGGGAAAAATAAGTAGGCATTTTGGGTTGCATCTAAGTTCGCTACATAGCCAGGATTGTGATTCAAGGAGGTAAAGATGAGTTCAAAATTGTTTTTTTAAAAATACCATAGGATTTCATTTTCTGGAAAGGGATTGTAATAAAATGACAGGAAATCCCAAAGTGTCCTATAGCTGAGGGGGTTTTTTTCCTCATGCAAAATCAAGACACAGAAGGATTGTCAAGTAAGGATTGCAAATCTCACACAAATTTGGGAGAATTTATCTCTTTTCTTGGAACGCAAGAAGGCCAGTTGGGCTGAACAGGGAAGTCCTCACAGAGTTACAGAGGAGAAAAGGGAATTTTAGGGTCTCTGCAAAGCAAGGTCAGGCTTTGTAGGAAGATAACAGACCTGTGGAGTGTGTTTATGTCAAAAGAAGGCATGAAAGGCTCTATCCAATTTGAAACTGGATGGTTTTGTGTCTGACAACAAGAAGAGATCTTTAAGGATGTTAATAGCAAGAGAAAGTCTAAGAAAATACTGGAGTGATGCTTGTTGACAATGTCAACAAGAGGTGGTCACCTTACAAATAGGGCTGACGATTAAGTGAGACATTCAGTGCTTTTGTGGGGGGGTTTTTGCCTCAGTCTTTAATTATCCTGATAGACCTTGGACTGCCTCTTCCCACTAGTAGGGGAACAGTGACTTCCCATTTGTCTGGACACTGAACCTGTCAGAGACCAGCTATATGAGCAGAATGTTCACGCTCCCATGGGGCCTGATGGGATGCATGTCAGAGAACTGAAAAAGATAGGGGATGTTATGGCAGGAATTTTCTCCATCAGCTATCAAAAGTCTGAAAAGACTGAGGAATTCCTCACTGACTAGACACTGGCTCATGCTATTCCAGTTTAAGGTATGAGAGAAGACCCAGGAACCTACATACCTGTTAGTCTAACCTCAACACCTGAAAAATTGTGAAGGAGATGGGTAGACTGGGTGCCATCAAAAGGCATTTCAAGGACAACTCAGTCAGGCATAGTCAGCATGTGTTCACAAGGGAAAGTCCTGTTTAACAAATCTGATCTCCTTCAGGTAAGGTCACCCAGCCAGGTTGAAGGCAATCTAGTGGATGGCTTGTTTTTTGCCATTTAGTGATGCTTTTGTTACTGTCCCTCACAGCATCCTTCTGTACTGAGCAGCCACCAGTGTGTTCCTGAGGGCTGAATTCTCGCTCTTGGACTGGTCAATATTTTGATCCATTATCTGGATGCAGGAGTTGAATGGCCCATTAGCCATCTTGTTGACGATACACATTAGGAGGTGTTGTTGACTCACTTGAGAGACAAGAGGCCTTGCAGAGGGATCTGGATAAATTAGAGCATTGAACAATCATCAGCAGCTTGAAATTTAACCAGTCCAAGTGCTGTTTTCTATGGCTGGGAGGCAGTAATGCCTGGCACAGCTCTCAGCTGGGAGAGGAGTGGCTGGAGATCAGCCCTGCAGGAAGAGACCTGGGAATGCCGGTTGGCAGCAGGCTCAAGAGGAGCCAGCTGTGTTCCCAGGCAGCCAAGAGGGTAAGCCACATCCTGGAGCACATCTAACAAAGCGTGGCCAGTCAGTCAAGAGAAAGGACTGTCCCGCTGTGTTCAGCACTGGTGCAGTCTCAGCTGAGCACAGTGCTGGGCCCAACCACTTCAGGAGGATGTCAAGTTCCTTGAATGCTTCCAGAGGAGGAAAACGAATACGGGGAGAGGGCTGGAAGGCATATTCACTGAGGAGAGGCTGAGGATTTTGGGCTTGTCTAACATGGAGAAAGGGATACTGGGGGTGACCTTATGACTCTGCAGCATCCTGAGGAGAAGGATGGGGAGAGGTAAGTGCTGAGCTCTTCTCCGTGGGATTCAGTGGGAATGGCTCAAAGTTGCAACACGTGAAGTTTAGATGGGACATCAGGAAGCATTTCTTTACCAAAAGAGTGGACAAACACTGGCACAGGTTTACTTGAGAGATGGTTGATGCCCCAAGTCTCCCCAAGCTGAACATGCTTTAACATTTGGTCAGCCCTGAAGTAGTCAGGCAGTTGGAGTAGGTGATCACTGTAGGTCCCTTCCAGCTGGAACTATTCTGTTGTATTCCACTCTATTCTATTCTATTCTATTCTATTCTATTCTATTCTATTCTATTCTATTCTTATTCTTATTCTATTCTGTTCCGTTCAGTTCATAGATCAAGTTATTCAACAGAGGAGTATTTTACTTTTTTGTTACTTTCTGCATTGTATGTTTAACCTTTATGTACTATATGCTGTTGCTGGTTTCTCATTGCCTATAAGACTGATGGTATATTGTTCTACCTTACTAAATGTAAAATTGACTTTTGAAATGAAAAAATAAAGTTAAATCATAAATATTAAGGAAGATAGGCCTTTGTTCTTCAGTCTATGAGAAAAGCATACCCTTCATGATGATTTCTTTCATTACAATGGTTGCCTGGTGTTTGCTTCAGTAACAAAAATACCCAGAGATTTTTCAGCTACAAACACAAAGTAGGGGTGAAAATTATCTAACTTGAAACTCTCAATATCTCTGACTTATTTAAGAATGAGGATACAAATGACAGGTTTTCGTCAACTAAAGATCAGGCTGCACACATGGATGTTATACACTGGTGCTATATCTACCTTTATCTTCCACTTTGTCAAGCTGAGGCCAAAGTACAGGGACTAAGAGCAAAGTATTGTTTATCCTACTAACAGGCTACTTCTCCAAAATTAGAAAGACCTTACCAATGAGCATCTGAGAACAGAAGTAACTGCTGAATAAATACCACTTAAATACAAGGAATACCACCTGCTTTTTTCTTACACCTCTCTTACTGATGCTACTTTTCTGCCTTATGAAGAAAAGGAGCTTTCTATATACTTCTGAAAATAAAAGCTTTTGTGCTTAAATATGCAGGTAAGGACAGATAAGGGCTGTAGAATTTGCTGCAGCATTTAGACTCTAAAATCCTTTCATTTTGATGCCTCACAGCTAAAGACAATCCTACCAGATGTCTGCCTGTAATATTAGGCATGTAAATAATATTGAAAGACACCCAGAGACCAGCTAGGCATTCTTTCAGAGGTTTTTTTCACACAGAAAGGTCATGAGATTAATCTGTAAGATTAAACTGGTGGGCAGTTTAAATAAGCCCATTTTGTCATGTGATGAGTTGCTTCGTTCCACCAGAAAGACAACAATGTCATGCAAAGTCATATTCCAATTCCACTTTGTAATCCCGTGCACAAATCCAGAAAAGACAGATAAATGAGCAAGAAACTAAGAAAGCAGTTGAAACTGCATGATAATATTGCTCATTCTGCAATTCAACAGTTTATCAAATAAGCAGTACCTGTACTTAAACAGATTCATGTATACATGTCTCTCTTCCATGCCTCTCTGTTTTGACTTTATGCCAAGCAATATTTGTCAGCACAGGTTTCAGCTAAGTCATGAAGCAGATGTTAATCAAAATTGTTTGCTCATATAATTTTAAGCATTTTCACCCCCGCCAATTTCTTTTTCTTCTGTGTTTTAACTGACCATCTGCTTTCCATGAAAGGGGTGTTCAAGTAATTCAGAAACTTATGTGTCACTTTTGAGCAGCATAATCTTACCTGTGAAAGCAAAATTATTGAGTAGAACTCTGTTGAACTAGATAAATTCAGTTCTGGAGAAACAAAACTCCACTATTTTAGTATATCTGAAGGATGGTGTCAAAAAAAAAAAATTCCTGACCATCTCCTGAAGCCTAATTTTAATTTATCTTTGTATCAGACAATGAGGATAGAATTTTCTTAGAAACTAGCTGCAGGAAGATAAAGATTCTTCACTTATTTTAGGCATTCTTACGTTAACCTGTGGAATTTGAGGGAAAGGGTTGTGGGATAACTGGAAAATACTTTCCATTTGACTAGATGTAACAACACAACTGAAGTTTTCACTTGATTCAAGTTACTGTACTCAGAGCCCTATATTAAATTTTCAGATAATTCCTTCAGATATATTCATTGCAAGAGAGATGGAGTAGAGAAATATGTTCTGAAGACTGCATATACCTCATCTGACTGGAAAGTTTTCTATGATGCTAAAACACATCCAACTCTTCCTACACAGTATTATGCTGCAGCTTTATGCTTAGAAGAAATTTTTGATCAAAATGATTAACACTAAATTTGCATTTGTTTATTTGCCATGTAAAATCATCTGATAGATATTTTCCTTAGACTAGATCATTATTCTTTTCACTCTGGGAATCTAACTGAAAAACCATTTTGCTGGAACACTTAGCAGAATGAGAGATTATTTTTAATACTTCAATAAAGGTGTTTGACCAAAGGTTTCTACTTACCCGGCGATCCACATCAGTCATCAACTGAAGATAAAATCAAAGTGGCTCTTTGTTGTGCTTCCAACTCTTCCAACTAACAGGTTATATTTGAATGAATGAGAGGAGAAAAAACTATAGCAATATACTTAATTAATTTTATTGTTATCCCTTGGATTATTTATTTACTGTCAAATGGTATGATGTGATGCATAATGTGTGTCTAGGAAGAATGAAGCATAGCCTCAGGCATCCTCTAGTCTCTGAAGCATTGCCGATCCACTGAATTTTCTGGGTTTTTAAGCGTCAAAAATGACTTCATATGGCAAGCCAGATAGCATTTCAGGGTTCATTACAGCCTCAAATTGCTTCCACTGCTGGTGATCTACAGAGATTTCCTTAATCTCCCTTCATTCTATATTATCATGGAGTTAAGAGTTTGCTCTTCATACCAAAGGGATACTTTTCATTTCAGAATAAAACTCCTAATGACAATGTTTTTCTTCATGAACTACTGTGCATCACCCTCTTTTCCAGCAACCGAATCAGAAATTCCTTTCTGAACATCTGCCATGCAAATGGAACAAACCCTTGAGATAATAAATAAAGCCATGGAAGACCCAATCTATAAATCACAGGAGTAGTTTTCCCATCCCTTCCCTCCCC
>VWPU01019583.1:0-12353 GCA_013398955.1 Callaeas wilsoni
TCTGGTTGGTAACCTGGAACAGAGTAAAAGAGGAAACATTAAAAGAAACAAGCAAAACACAGCCCCAAACCTCCAGACATTTAAAATACCCTTTCTTGATGGTTTTTGATGGTGTTACTGCTGAAGTGACGTAGTTGTGATGATAGGAAACATTGAATTGTGTGAACAGTGCAGCCTTAAACTGCCTTAAGTTACAAGACTGTGACTTCACTATGTAAGGACCAAAGACAGTGATGCTATGCTCCACTAAAGAAACAGATAGATTGGCTTAAAAATTAATTCCAGTAAAGGCCTATGAAGGAGGCAGGTTTTGATGTGCAGCTGTTTAAAGCAATTATAACTTTGTGTCAGAGGTAAGTCTCTCTAGTTTCAAATCCTATTCCCTGCAGTAGCTGAAAATGAAGGCTGGCTTTAACTTTTTATGTGAGTCATTGTATACCTTTGGTCACCTCTTTCCCTTGTTAGGTATAGAAAAATAAAAGGCATGTGCCTCTTACAATGGGGGAACTGGAACTGCGCATAGAGTGTAGCTGCTGCTATGTTACTGCACCTTCTATGTTTTTTTACAATTTAAAGTGTAAGAAGTAAGGAAGTCTTTCAGTAAGTTTAAGTTGGACTTCAATACATAGATGCTCTGTAAAGAAATTTTCTCTTTTTTCTAAAAGTGTTCTGAATTTGGGTTGGAAGTTGCTGTTTGTGGTCACCACTAAAGCTCAATGCTTGCCTGGGCAGTTTGGGCACACCTGGGGCAGTTTTCCCTCTTAAAGATGCACTTCAGAAAGCGACCTTTCTCTGTGACTCTAAGTTGCCTGTTTTAGGGAGGTCTTGCCCAGTAATTGTGGGGCCTGCTGGGATATCCATTCCTGATCTCTTCTTTTCTGCTGAAGCAATTAGACTAGAAAGGAACTGTATCAAATGCTGGAGGAATGCTTTTTGCTTCTGAACAGGTACTGGAGTGAGTTGCATGGTGAGCAGCAGGTTTACTTTATCTTTCTGTATGACTTCTTTTGTTTCTCTGAGCTTTGAATTACCTCACAGAATTAACTCACTGGAATGAGTTTGGCTGAAAGACAATATCTGTACTATGATTGTTTTTGAGTTAAGGATTCTTGCTGAAATCAGAATTAAGGCATTCTATGATGCTATCTGTGTGTTTTATATTAGAAATAATGTTTCCCTTTGTGGTTAAAAAAATAATAATTAAAAAGAGGGAGGAAAAAAAAATCTCTGACAACCTAAACCACAAATACCTTTTTTCAGCAGAAACCTTGGGTTCACAGTGTGCTGGTAGATTCTGCCTTAACATTTGCTACTGCTCATCAGGAATGAGTGTTCTTCATATTAGCTGTATGTGGGTGTAGCAAGCCTGTGTTTTCTAATTATACCGTTAGCTCCATGACTCAGCCACGTGTTAACCATGTCCCCGTTTGCTGGGAGGTGTACTCCTGAAGCAGCCAGTGCTGAACACAGGAGCAGAGCAAGGAAACTTGGAGTGCATGCTTTTGTCAAAAAACCCCAGTTGTTCTGAATGTGAACCTGACCTCCACAGGTTAATGAATGCATAAAATGTAGGAAAGAAGCTTTACAGCTCATAAGGGGAAGGCTGCGTAGCTTTCTTATGATTTGAAATCAATGTGTTGCTGTCAGTGTAATCAATTCCATGGTAAGTATAAATAAATGTCAGTGTTGCCCCTCCTCTGGGGTGGAGAGAGGAACTAGCCGACCTGATTTTGCCAAAAATATCAACCACCAAAGGGTTTCAAAGTCCTAAGAATGTAGGGACTTTAAAGTTCAGACCTCCTGTCAAAGAGGTGACTCCTTACTCTTTTCTAGAAGCATCTTAAATATGGATGAAATAGATAAAATAAAATACTCACTCTTCGTCTTCCCTTCAGTTACTGCTGTAAGGCCTAATGCTTTAAGCATTTTAGTTACTGCTTAAAAGAATAGTTACATACCTCTTCAATCGTTAGGTTTTTGTCTGGTCCTGTTAGATAGGGGGTGAGAAAAGATTCTGATGGCCTCATTGTGGTGAAAAATCCATTCACACAGATGATCACCGTGGGATAAACCCAGCTGTGGCTTACGGCTCCCTTCCAGCAAATCATAGTCTACCTAAACAAAAAAAAAAAGGTGGCAAAGGAATGAATAGATGCTCTTCACAGTTGCTAAAAATTCATTTTCAAGTTTATTTTTTAACTAAACTTACACTCACCCCACTTAAGCCATGACCACCAGTGAGGGCTGTGGTGGTGGCATCCAGTGTAACTGGACTTTGGGGGACGATTGGCAGTGTGACAGCGAAGGGCTGCCCGCAGACCTGACTCAGGTGTCTGGCTGCTGTGCAGATGTAACCAAACCACTGATCTCAAGCTCTCCTGCACTGAGCTGCATGCCTGGATCTCCTCTTACGCAGGGACGCCTCTCGCAGTTACTCCTGAGGCTGAGATTCTTTGCTGCAACACATTCTTGGTAAGTGACTAACAGTGTGCTCAGCCTTGAAACCTTGGCCAAGTCATATAAAGAATTTATTGCACATATTGCATAATCCTTTAGACAGAAGCAGTTGACCAAATCTGGGACTAGGAGTGGGTCTAAGCTGCACTCGGGCTCCTCTCTGAGAGGAGTTTAGAACCCATGACTTAGCAGAAGGGTCTCTATGAGAGTTTTACCTGATCCTGTCATCTCCGCACTAAGTCAAGCACATCTTCTTGTTGAGTCTTGTTAAACCACTATCACATTTACCCCTGAACTTTGTCATATCGATAAAGGGCATTGTCGCTCCAGCTGTGCCATGTGCCTAGGCCAGTGTTCCCCTCACTGAACCTGCCTGGCATCACAGCTGTAGCTTGTAAATGAGCAACTGGGATCAAGGTGCATCGGCCCAGGTAAACTCTGAGTTGTCTGTCAAAGTTTGTTTGTAGTGACGTGCTTAGGGTTGAGTGACTGTGCTGTAGCAGAATAATAAAGTTCCATTGCAGTCTCATTTCTGAATAAATGAGTGGGCGAACTGTGAGATTAAAGCTCATTCTGTGTGCTCAAGGAGGTTTTTTTCTGGTGATTTGCAGCCTGAGTACCCAGTAACATGATGATAGTGCAAGCATTCTTGATGGCAATAAAAGTCATCAGGCAGCTCAACCCATTGTGACCTCAGTTTCTTCAAAATGCTTTAATACTCGTGTTTCTTGCACTCCAGTCATTGGAGAGGGTAAAGAAAGATGCAGAAACGATCTGCTCATGGTACCTGCTCAGACATAGAATAGAGAGCTATTGACTTCACTTTTGAAAGTGATGACCAAAAGGAGAAGGAGGCTCATTTCTTCACTGTAGTTGGCAGCAAAAAAAAAAGTCCAAAGAGATTTTTTTTAAGTTTATTTTACTTGTTTTGTGTTAAAAAGTCAATTTCACTGATCCTGAAAACAAGTGAAATGTTTTCAATCATAAGCAAATGAAAGCAAAGCACTTAGCTGATGTTTAATCATGCTGCTATAAACTATTTATCTTAAATTCTTGAATTCCACTCAATAGCAGACACTTTTTCAAAAGTGCTTCTACTTGCACTGTGAGATTGTATTCATTAAAACTTAGTATAAATTGTATGTTATAAAGACAATATTTCTGTGACCTCAGAGGAATGTTAGAAAAAGCAGCCCTAACCTTGAAACTTGATTTTAAAAAATTGCCTCTGTCATTTTTCTCTTACAAGTAATTGTAAATAAAATATAGCCTCTAGTATCTTTAACTCAAGACCTTATTTGAAATGTGATAAAAATATAAAAATTAAGCCCTGGGCTGATCAATAACATCTGCATAAATCTTGCATCACCTCCAAATGCCTTGAGCAAGTGAGTAGCCACCACACTCCCATATAACTCCAAAGGTAACAAATTACCTGTCAAAGCTCTGGCTGTGGTGCGTTTCCTGTGGATTCAGGTGCAGTTCTTCCTAGGACAACTTTGTTTTGCAGAGAAGTCAGAAACCACCCTTTAGAGTTGGTGGTAGTCAGAAATTTCTGTAATGTTTTTTCCAAAAAGTTCTTTCTAAACTTGATTAAATGTTATCAGAACTTAAATAATAACAACTTGTCATAGCTGTTCTTTCTTGTAGAACTTGTCCATGAAGATTGCAGGGAAAGTGTTCTTTACAGGTTTTGTCAGCAAACTGAGTTCTACTTTTAAGATAAAACTGTAAGACTCACAGTAGCTAATGATTAATAAAACCTGTTGTGGCAAGAAAGCACTCAGTGATTGCATTCTTTATGTTAATAAATACCTTTAAAAGCTCTGGTCTCTGATTCATGGAAAGACAGAGCACCAGTTTTACAGTTTGGGCTAACAGTGTCCTTGTCCTGTGCATGGTGCAGAGGCCTCTGGGCTTGAGGGGCTGCTCTGACTGTCCTGGCTTTGCTGGGGCTTTGGGAAGCAGGACATCAAATGTCTCATACTATTAGCTGGCCAGGAATTACTTCTGTATAGGGACAGATCTGTCATTTAAGAACAAATGGATGAAATTAAGCTGCTAAATCTAGGTTCTAAGCTAAAAAGTTAACAGGCTTGCTTTGGAGAAATGCTGCTGGTTTGCTTTCCTTTACTCATTTTTTTTTTTGGCTGGACTGCCTGCATCTTCCAAGGTTCATCAGAGGCTGGAGTTCACCCTGAAGCCTGTTGGGAGGACACGTGTAGACTGTGGGAGCAGAGGCTGAGGCCCTGGCAGGAGGGGCCCCTTTGTGAGCTCGACAGAGCCCGCTCTGGTCCTGCAGGTATGGAAGGTTCCCTCAGTGCCCAGTTTGTGGTGCAACCAGGCAGGCAAGTGCTCAGGGGAGGCAGGCCTGCCTCTGCCCTTCATCCTCCTCCCTGGCCGAGGGCTTCTGAGGAGGGAAAGAACCTTGGGAAGGGAAGGCGCCACTGGGCAGGGGCCGAAAGGGGCTGCTGGCTCATGGTTCTCTGGTAGCCCACGCAGTGCTTGGGCAATACCTGCCTGCTTTGAATACAAACACTGCTTATTCCTTCCTTGTTTGCTCAAACTGGCCTTACCAGCTTGCTGGACTGTATCTTCACAGACGATTTGTGCCCAAACCCACTAATGTTTCAAAGGTAATTAGTGGTGTATTTAGAGGGGGTTGCAGCTGTGGGGAGGAATGTGCCCAGCTCTGGAATCCCATGTTTGCATGGAAACCTTTAACATGCTGGAAGAAAGACAATACTAAAAGCTGCTAGGAGAGGTAGATGTGTTGAGAATTTCCTTTTCCAGCAGATCTAGACAGCCTGTGGTTCCAGCCTTGCTCGTAACCTGCCAAGTGTCCACTATCTCCTCTCCAGAGTGTGTGTATGCAGGTACACAAACACACAGGTAAATGTGTACATCTTACTCTTTTTGAAACCTCTGATTGCTGGGTGAGTTCTGATTTGCAGCTGAAAACCCGGGGTAACATAAGACCTTGCCTTTATCATCCTTACACTCCTAAGAGCTGCCTTCTTCCGCCCTTATTTCCCCCATAATGCTTCCTGCCAGCTTCCAACCTCAGAATCATTATTTTGGAGATTAGAGAGAATAGGAATGGATTATTTTTTCTTTATAGTCTTATCTGTTTTCTGAAGATGGTATTCTCTAAAGCTGCAAGCCAAATACATTGTGTGTGCTTGGTTCCTTTGCTCCCCAGTGGCATCCTACAGACACAGAGAGCAGTGAGCTCTAGCCAGAGCACAAGAATTTTTATGGTTGGTTGTACCTGGGTTTTTTAAGCTCTAGTCTACTACTGGCATTATGTTTTTTAACAACAGGGAAAAGTTTCACATGTTGTTGATTCCTTTCCATTTGTCAGATATTGCATGGAAATATTTGTTACCTTTCTGTACCAAAGGCAGTTTGAGACCATGGAGCTGAAAACACGAAGTTCCTCTTTTTAATTTAAACATGAACTCCAGTTACCTTCTAGTCCAGGACTGACACCTAGTTCTAAACTGAATGCCTCAAAAGAAGATTGCTACTCACAAGGAAGAATAGAAAAAATAGTCCTTGCTCTGCTGGATTCTGTCCCTGTTTCTTTAGGCAGGAGGATCGTGCCCTCAGTTCCACAGTAATTAAAGATACTGCTCAGTGGAGACTTCGTACATCTCGTGCTTTTATGACTGCATTGGTTCAGCTGCTCTGCTTAGAGCCAGTTTACAACATAGAATGTCCCCACAATGCACAGTAGTAAACAAAAAGCCTAAAAAAATTAGCCAGGTTCATTTTGTCAGATCCTACTGATTCTTCTTGTGACTTGAAACAAATTGCTTCTGTCCTGCCTGCCCTCACCTCTGGGCACTTTGTCTAGTTGCAGTGTGTGACAGTGTTACGAAAAGCTGGTATGTCTGTACAAATGATAGCTTGTGCCTCTACAGGAAAAATATTATTCTGTAAATGCTAAGTGTTTTTTATTTGTTAGATGTAGATACTGGAAGCTAGAAGTAAACAGCAGTACAGAAATAACTTCAGCATGTGGATATAGTTCATATTAAATGAGACATTACTATGCAAACTCATTTCTAGTCTCTTTTTTGTTCTCGTGGACTGTCTTTTGGACTAAATTAGCTGTAGGACTTGAAGCTTCTTGACAAACTCTGAGATGCTGATCCTGCCAAAATCTTGGCCAAGATCAGTGGACCTCCCTCTCTTGGCACTCAAAAGCACACATGATGCTAGCTGTTCGTTTCAGTTATAAGTCTTCTTGGATCTTTCTGTTAATCTGGAACTTTCCCGTGTGGAATCAGCTATATTTCTCCACAATGTCCTTCTCTGGTTTTAGTCTGTGCTACTTAAGCCCCTTGATGTTATTTCTTTTCCTGCTGAAAGAGGAAGACAGTCAGTCCTGAATTTAATTTTACTGGAAGCACAAGCAAAGGAGTGGTGCTCTTGCACTTCGTTTGGACTCTGAAGTTATTCCCTTCTCAGCAGATGTTTTTGTGAAGTCAGTACAGTGTTTGCAGCTCTCAAATGTGGGCCAAGCAACAACTGTGGCGTAGCAGTGTTGCAGTGAAGCTCCTGGGACAGGTTGTGCAAGCCCTGCCTTTCGCAGTCTGTGTGCACAGGTCTGTGGCATGAGACAGGAGGAGCCTGTCCCCCATCTGCCTGCACTGGGTATGAAAGAATATAATGATGCAAACACGATCTTTTCTTCCTTGGTTCAGAGCAAGGGCTGTGCAAAGGGGAGTCAGACCCTTCAGCCACTGCATCAGCAAATGTGGCAGAAGCAGCTTTGCCAGCACGGCATTCAGGAGCTACAACGAGCAAGGCAGGCTGAACTCTGCTCTCTGCCATCGTGCATGAGGGGTGCAAAGGTGGTTGCTCTGATTCTGTGTATAAATTACTGCCCTTAAGCTATTTATACGCACATAAGTAAGAATCTAAAGCAACTTATCTTTTATTCTTGGCACAGTGCCATTCTGGTGAGCTCTCTGCTGGCATATGTTGTGCTGAAGTGCTGGAATGATTCAGCGTAGCTTTTCAGGGCTGATTTGAACGTTCTTCTTGCACTGCTGTTCCCTGCATGCTGCTCTTCTTCCCTGCTGGGAGCCCTTCTCCCAGGAGAGGCCCTTCTCCAGCCTGCCTGCCTCCTACAGCCGTGTCATGTAGCTTGTGACAATCTGCTCTCTTGACTTGTGCTCAGCCTGGCTCAGCTGCTCTGTGCAAGATCTCGCTATTTTCTTTCGGCATTTGCATGAGAACAGCACACAAATGCTTCTGATCATGAAAATCCCATGTACGACTGTGAAGTAGCTGCCATAAATTAAAAACTGTGAGAAGAGGAGAAAAAGGCAGAACAATTAATGAAAAACACATTACAGAAATGCTGCTTCTTCTGAAGATGACAGTCACTCTGATTTTCTGTACTTGTGTTCTGGCAGTTTCTCTACGCTTGAGTTTTTGCTTTGTGATTAAGCAAAATCTCAGCTTTTCAAGTAAACAGCAGATAATTGTGAAATGAAGAACTGCCCCTTTCTTCCATTCCTTATGCCTCTTAATAAATGTCAGACGGGGAGAGAGATAAGAGGAGGATTTTTTTTTCTATTAGTGCAAAATGTAGAAGCAGCTTCATTACCCACATGGTCATGAATAATCTGCATATAGAGCCTGAGTTCATCCTTGTTTTGCTTTTGCACATGTCAGTGCTGTCACCACAATGGCTTCAGTAAATACACTGTGATTTTATTTCAGTATTTCCAACACAGTGGCAAGGCTATTTATGAAGTCCTACATATTCCTGTCCTTAATTTTAAAGATTTAATGTTTGATTCAATCCTTATTCTTTCAAAGTCACTTTTGCCATCTCTGTGCAGAGTGTGAATAGCTTCAGTTTTCTTCAGATCCATTAGAGTAGAAAGCTGCCCCTACTGAGAGCCCCATCTGAGAAAATGCAGAAGTCAGTAGGTTTCAGTTGATTTCAACATGAGTGACACTGGGTTGACTAAAGTTAGGGACACTGTTGTGAGATAGGACATCCCATCCCAAATTAAGTGCCCCAGCTATGGGCAGAACACTCAGTTGTACATTTTGAGATATAGACCAGGTTTACTCCTGAGCTGGAATTAGAAGTTACTTGAGCTGAAATAACTCAATCCAGACTGTGCCTCATAGTCCTGAACTCCCATTCTGCATCTGACAAAACCAGTCTGAGCTTTTGGGAAGAGAGGATGTTGTTCGGTGTCCTATTTACTACTAAAACAGGTTGGATAGCAGGGCGTGGTTAAATATGTTCTGGTGTATCTCCCTTTAAAAAGTCACAGACCAGCACCTGTAATCCTAGATGCATTAAAAGGCAAAACGGAAGAATGATGACAAATAATGATGAATGATGATGAAGAATGACAAGGGAAGAACAAGATATCTCGGTTTCTATAGAAGAAAGAGGAATTAAGTTGTCCTTTGGCAGAGGAATTTTGAAGATGACTTGGCTGAGAAGTAAATTGGAAGTAAGGTAACAGCAACTTACTTGAGTCACTATGTCCAGTCCCAGGCTTCTTGAGTCTACGACAACTATTGTGAGAATGGTCTGAATCAGCAGGGCAATGAAATTGTTGAATCCAAACATCAGGGCATAGCGTTCCATGCTCAGATTGACGGCAATCTGGAACCTAACGGGAGACTGATAGGTCAGTCACTTCCCACTGGGAAAGCTATTGCTGTCTGTCAGTCGGTGAAGAGAAAATGATTCGTGGACATGGTGCATCAAGGACAGAGGAAATGGTGCTTCATTTGTTTCTTTGCTTCCTTGCTTTCTCTTAAAAAAAAAAGTATGGGGTACCATAGTGTATTTTAATGGTTTTTTTTGAACAGGCATGGGCTGCTTTTCTAACCCCTGCTAGCAGATGATCAGGTAGAATGTGAGTTCTTCGTACCCTTCCCATTTGTTCCTTCTCTGCCTGCACAGGCTGCGCCAGGCAGGCTGTGAAGTTTCCACGGCTGGAAGCTTTCAGAGACCTGGCCAGGCAGAGCTGTGTCCTGCTCTGGCACTGGCAGCAGTTCCGCCCTGGCTGGGAGGTTGGACTGGAAGGTCACTTGTGGGTATCTTCCAACCAAGCTGTCTGTGGTGATGAGCCACGTTTTGCTTTGTGATTTGGCAGTGGAGGTAACATGCTGGTCATTTCTGTCAAGAGCCTGTAGATTTTTACTTGCAGTATCTTTTTTGACAATAATCAGAATATCTTTCCTTGCAATATATACCTCCAAAGTTTCTATACAAACAAAAGGGTGTTATTCCTTCAGGACTCATTTTCAGTGATTTTAGCTTGGGAGTTTTTTGCAAGATTTTACTTTTTTGGGGTTTTTTTTAGAATATATTGAAATAGTCCAAGTGTAATTTACCATAATGTAGTAACAATCCACCAAAATGAAAATAAAGAGCTCACTTGGCTTCCTTCAAGATAGGCATTGCCATGCATTATAATGTTAGCAATTTTTTAAAATGGTATCTGATTAATTCTGGGGTTTGACACAAAATACATCCAGTATTTTTGTTAATGTAATAGCAGGGTATGTCTAAAGACATTCCAAGCAAGAAAATGACTGGAGCAATAACATTTTATATTTATTACACAGGATTAAAAATTTGTTATTAATATTATTTATACATTTCTCTTTCTGATAACAGAATAGCTTGGTCTCCTATGAGACCTCGTCTGGGTTTATATGTCCGATGTTCCCTTTTATTTCTTCTTTACATCTTAGCATCATTAATGATTATATGTATAAGATTATGTTGGGGAACACTTTATGTGGAGTCTTTTCCTGCATTCATGCAGTTCATGGCATGCTAAAAGGTTTATCAGTAGGGGGGTCTAGGCATGTGGTGATCCTATAGGATGGCTGTCAAGGCATGCTTGTCCCTATTGTTCACTTTGCATCTTTCATGCCAGGAAGGAGGAAAATGGCCTGTACTTTTTGCTGTTATCACTGCCTTTAGTAATAAAGTTATCTTGTACCTTGTTTAATTTCTGCTTAGGTAAATGTTTGATGTGCTTCTGACAATTTTTCTTTCCTGATTGTTTGGAAGAATGAAAACAACATAACCAGGCATTTAAGTGTCCTTGTCCTTACCTAAACAGTTATGTCTAGCATTAGGTCAGCTACCTCTGAGGAAAAGAATGCCTGAAGCAAACTCAAAGTAGGGTCAGTATTCTGTGCATGATGGCAGCACTGTGATGTTTTGTACTTACGTTGCTATTGTCAAGAGGAGCACATAGCATGCCTTGAAAACGAGGTAGCCAGCATAACACGCCCAGATGTTGGTAGAGAAGTGCATGAGAAACAGACAACCAGCATCTATTGCAGAGAAGATCCCTAAAGCCAGTTCTCCAAAATGGTCCCAGTTAATCTTCATATATTGTACTAGGAAAGATGTTACTGAGCCTAGAAAAAAAGAAAAAATATGTGTAAATATTGTGTCTGTTCCACAGCCTGTATGACCAAGTCTTGCCACTCTCACATGCCGAAAGGCAATGCTGAATAATGAAGCAGAGTAGTCTGAAGTTTGAAAGCATTCCTGCTCACTTCTGCAGCCATGCAGATGACTGGTCATTTTAAGACAACTGCATAAATCAAGTCTCTGCCATTCCATTCTTAGTGTTTTATTCCACTTCAGAGGATAAACCATAATGTAGAAGGATTCATTATTTAGGTGTCTGTACACAGCATGTATCTCTGAGGAGAGAATTTAGGAGTATCGTTTGGAGTTCAAGAAGGAAATTCTTCCAGCTTCTCCTAGCTCACTGCACTGCTACTCGTTGTAACAGTTTAGCTCTGTGCACCTCATAGAGGGGGTAAACTGTCAAAAAAGTGAGTTTTGAGGCATCAAGGAAGTATATCCAAGGAACAGAGAAAGGATTGGTTTGCTTTTTGTGGGCCTCCTAGAAGATGCATCTGTTGTAAAGTTAAGCCACCTGACTGCCCATCTTAGGGGACCCAGAAAATTTTAAAACTTAGAAATAGGTGAGTCCCCAAGAGAGAGAAATTCATGAAAGAGTAGATACTACTGGAATGCTTCCTGTTCATGATTCACTTGGTCTATTTAGTTGCCTACTGCAAGAGTAGTATCTGTTTCTCCTCAATGATTGTAAGGGTAACCTGAATGACCAGGTGTGGTGTAGACGTGTTTACTTTTCCTGGTAGAACACACCCCCATATCTCGTGCAAGTTCTTTACAGCAGCACAACGTGAGCCAAGGCAGGGTGGTATCCTCTGATGTTACCTTTTGATAACCTCACTTCACTGTGTGGTGTGAGCATCTGCTGCTGGTGCAAAACTGGAATGGTTCACATCAGTATCACAGGGATTCAATAGGGTTTTTTTCTTCCCCTGCAAATCTTTGTATCTTGCAATGACTAAAATTTTTCTTTTTGTCTGGTTGCACAAGAGTATTTCACTAGAAAAACATCTTAACAAGAGGATTATGTTCTTTTTGGGAAAAATTTTTAAGGCAAACTTCTCTCATCTGTGTTAGCTTATAGCATTGTTATGGGAACAGAGCAATACTTGTTTTGGGGGAAAGAACTACCCAATAGCCTCATCCAAAAAACCATGGGTGCTTTCGAATGGATTTACCAGCTAGATGCAATGTCTATGTCTGACTTGCACACTTTCTGCATACTGGTAAGATACAGTTATTTGTCTGGTCCTAAAGAAAAACAACCATAACACACATTTCAACTGTTGTACATCAAAGAACTCGGCCTGGAATGCACAGGGTGTGCAGTGGCTCCCTGGGGCGCCTGCAATGGAATAGCACTTTGAAAGTTTACTGAAGTGAAACTTCAGAGACTGTCATTGTGATCAATGTTTAAACACTGACTTACTCAGAAACGTTGCTATTGCTTCGA